>JAXFYN010000135.1:0-205000 GCA_036172215.1 Camellia granthamiana
TAGTATGGCATGTGAGTCAATTCAAAGTATGCTACAAAACACATATTCGAGTAAGGAATTTGAAATTGACATTGATTAGTATTGTGAGAACCCGAATATAAAAATTAAGTAAATAATTAAATAATAATAATATTACAATCTCAAATATTTTGGTGGTGAACCCTAAAGTGCAAATTAAATATTATTGGAGGATCTTTTAATTAATTTTAAATCTAAAATAAATTTATTGTGAAAGTCTTTAATTTAGAGGCAAGATTTATTATTCAAAAAAAAAAAAAAAGAATAGAGAAGAGGGTGTGACTTGAACTCTAGACCACAAAATTAATAAATAAGGCTCTTACTATTTGAGTTGTATATAACTTATAAATGCATTTTGTATATTATTTATATATTTGATCTGCACATACTTTAGGTGTATCCAACCACTAGTATTAAATAAAATATACAAAAAACCCTACCTTCTTATTTATTCTTCACAGCCGTCGTGAGGGGGAGAGAGAGAGAGAGAGAGAGAGAGAGAGAAGGGTTGCTTGCGAACGAGATTGAAGGAAGGACCAATTAAATATTTTATATATATTCATGTCTGCTATTGTTTCTTTTAGGTAAGGCTATGGTGTGGTCATTTAATTGCTAAGATCATTGTCTTGTGAGGATGAAGGATGGTGGTGTGAAAAATTAATGGTTGGTGATGGGAGGTTTTGGGTGTAGTTGATTTCTTTTGAAAGCAAGAAGTGGATATTGTGGATGTAACTATGGTGCTGGGTATATTATTTGGGGCTGCAAATATTAGTGCATGAGTGACCCATAATAATAGTTTAGTCTTGGCTTACCTTTTGTACTATAACAATCTCTGTGTATATATTTTGTTTTAAAGAAATCTGAAAGCAAATTAAGGAGCATAACTTGTGCTTAAATGGTGGGTGGATATCTTTAGAATTCTGCACATAATCACAAACTTTAAAAATCAAGGAACCATATCAAACAAATGAATTTTGAATTGAAATTTTTACAGTAGATTAATTACATATTGAATTTCATATCTGAATTTTCTCATAATTTTTGGGAGTCAAAATCTATATAAACTGATGCGTTCAAATCTGTCCAAAAAACTGATTTAAAATGGTAAGTTCAGAAGTATCGTTCTCTTGGGTTATAGATCCAAAAATTATCAAATTAGTGTCATTAGAACCGGTTATGAGTCTAGTTTCGTACAATTTTGGTCTTGCGTTGATTGCTCATGTATACTAAGAGAACCATTAATTTCTTTAAAGTGCTGCAGAAAACAACCTGTTTGGATATAATTAATTGTAAATAATTATTTTGATAAGCAAATCAAGTAAAACCAATTGGATTTGAAACTTAGGATATATTAGTTGATATCTGGAGGGTTTTGGAATGTTTCGAATGGTGTAGAGTGGGTTTTTAATTTTCAGAGTTGAACAGTTCAGGAAAACCTATTAAAAATTCTATTTTATCTCAAAGTCACATTTAATTAAGTTTCGACCGGAACCCATGTCTTGGGTGATTTTAGGCCTTGAAGAACATGAGCTTAGGTAATATTTAAGAGTAACGGTGAGTGGGGTTGAGTTGTGTTAGTGTGCTTTAATATGTGATACTTAGTTTATTATTCTTTTTAGTATTTTTAAATTAGTAGTGACGTGTAGCCTTCATACTTGGTTTAGGGCACTAGTTGAATTTTCATACTCTATTTGAGGATTATATTATTTCGTTTTCAGGTGAGTAGTTTCATGCTACATATTTTTATAAATGTTCCTCAACCTTGAGCTGTTGGAAAATTAAATTGTTGTTTCAGGACTAAACTGTTTTGATAAATTATTATATTATCAATGGAATCAAATTATTTCTGAAACATGTGTGAACTTGGTATACTGTAAACTATTTGTTTTGGTCTCATGTTTATAATGGTGAACTGCCACCATGTTTTGCGAAACTGATGTGTATTGATTATTGGGACCATCTGTATATTTTAGTCTAGGGAAATTATTCCACTGTGTGTAGTGACTTTGGCCACTAGGGAACAGATCCGAGTTGGGCCGTGATGACTCTAGTGCTTAACGATTGTAAGGAAAAGACCTAGGTTAAGCTAGGTGACCTTTAATCGGATTGTCTTAGAGAAGAGGCGTAGGTTGCCACCCTGAGGATGACTCTTAGTTCGGTATTGGATCCAAAGGGGCTTATAGCCTTGAGAACTTTGTGGCATGTTACTTGTTATTTCTTGGTATCCAGAAAATTATTGGTGTTCATGTTGTAATCTGTTTTAAGTGGAAAATGTCATTTATCATGTTCTTGAGAGACATGAGTATTTTAATTGTTGAACTGTGGAATCTTCTTTTTGAAACAGATTATCTTTATCAAAACTGTATGCCAATCTAGTTTCTGTGATATATATCTTATTTTGGAATTGATCACTGTTTTCAAAATTGTATATACTATCTATGTTGCTACTCACTGAGCTATCAGCTGACTTAGTTGTTTACTATTTCCAGGTGTTAGAAGGACTTAGAGTGGACTCATGGCGTAGCGGGGATTCAATTGCATGGACCTCTAGGACATTCATTTATTTTGTTTTAGATTGTTATGTCAAATTTGTGCATATTTCTTTTTTTTATTTTTATTGAGGTTTATTTAGGATTATTTTGAAATGTGGGCTGTTTATATCCCATAAGTTTGGATGGTATTGATTACGGTTAGTTTTGTCGTTCATACTTGTGGCTTGTCACTGTATTGAGTTTGGTTATTTATTACTGGACTTTTGTATAGTTGTTCAATGTGATTATGGATTCGTGTTTAGGCTTACGTGTGCCTTGGGCTAAGGCCCTGTGGGCCACGGTCAGTCATACCCGGGTTTGAGGTGTGACAATTGTGGTATCAGAGCTGTAGGTTTATCGAGTTACATATCTTGCATTTCATCATTTAGACGAGGTCCAAGTCCCTATAGTCCTTAGTAGTGTTTAGTTTAGTTAGTTTTGTTTAAACTTGTGTTGAATCTTTCTTGATTTAATTTTGAAGGTTGAGAGTTGGTACCTAGATATCTATTTGGATTGTTTATTCCTTGTGAGCCTTTTGATGTTTGTATTATCGTGTCTACTCCATTAGGAGAAACAGTAATGTCAGGGGATGTTTGTAGGTCTTGTGAGATAGAGATGGATGGTAGAATTTTTCCAATGGATTTGATTTCTTTAGAGATGAAGGATTTTGATGTGATTTTGGAGATGGATTAGTTGATGAAGCATCATGTCTCTGTTGATTGTTTTAGAAAGAATGTAGTTTTTGCTATGCCAAGGCAACATGAGTTTTTTTTTCAGGGAGATGGGAAAGGGTCTTCTATTTGTTTTATTTCTTCCCTTCAGGTTAACCAAATGTTGAGAAAAGGGTGTCATGGCTATTTAGCTTGTGTGATGAATACCGAACTACCAGGGCAGAAGTTAGATGAGTTGCCTGTAGTGAGCGAATTTGTTGATGTTTTTCTAGAGGATCTACCTGGTCTTCCTCCAAACCGTGATGTAAAATTTTCTCAATTGGTCAAAAAGGTACCTCAGCAAGGTTACCTAATACCACAAACTGATACCGAACCGGTAATCTGAATTTAGGAACCCCTATATAGATCCAGAGTATAGCACATAGCAGGTAAATAGAGCCAAAACACTCCTATGAGAGGGTAGGGTTACCCTGCCCTCGCTTTGGCATGATCTAGAGTTTCACTATTTCAAATAAGTGGTTTCATAATATCCTGTATATAGGCGAGCATCCTGTCCAATGTTAGAACAGTCACTAGAGCTTGACTATATGCGCTAGGCCAATTGGTCAAAAAGGTACCTCAGCAAGGTTACCTAATATACCTCTCACACCTAACACCGAAAAGTGAAAGGAGGATAAAGCGGTACAGCGGTAATCTAGATCCAAGGGTTGTGTTCCCAACGTGACATTGCCTACGTTCGGCCAGTCTTTTGGAAAGCTTTTGGCAAGGATATCAAATGGTAAACACAATGACTTAAGAGCACCATGTAAATGCAATGCAAAGAACATATATATAAAGATAAAATTTCACATCATAAAAGTCAAGTCAAATTCTCTAAAATCTCCAGCAGAGTTATCAGAAACTATAGCTGGTTTTTTGCACTCTTCGGGTATGATAGCCCTACAGTTTGGACTCTCGTGGTTCTGAATCAGGTTTTACAAGTGCAATGTGAAACAGAAAAAATGATGAGAGTTTAAATTCAGCAAATCCTAGAAAATCCATTAATCATCAGAAATGCCAAAAATGGACTGCATTGCTAGATTTCAAAGTCGCCACCTAAATATTTTTTTGGAAATTTAGGAAACCTGTGACTCGTGCCAAAGGCCACTTGTCCGTCATAACCAAAGTGTCTTCGCTTGGGAACTTAGGTATGAGATGAGAATGTCATGAATTGAGCACCCCACTCACCCGATCAAAAATTGGCCTCTATTAATCATAATGTGAATTTTATAGACATTATATGCTCTTGTTCTAATTTTATTATGCTAACTTACTATATGAGGCACACAAGTATAGACTGTTTTGCTTGCTTTGGAAATGATTTGATTCTAAGTGATTTTTGAAAGAGTTTTGAGTACACATAACTCAAAAGGAAAGAAAATGAGCTCGTACATACATTTGATTAAAATCATCCCCAATGCAAGTAAAATAGCCTTGATCCACAAGCATTCAAATAGTTTATTTCAAGCAAGCACGTAGCCTCATGGTAAGATGCTAAGCATGGCAACAATCATAGACATGAATATGCTAAAGCCAAAAAATGCTCACCTAGTACTCCGAGGTAAGCTAAAGAAAAAGAAAGCAACTAGAAAAATGCATGACCCTAACAATGCACATGACTAATGCAACACATACAAGAATGCAACTATTAGGTTCAGCTTATTAACATGTGATATGGATTAATTCAAAGCATGAGGTGATGCATATATTCAAGCAAGTAGGAAATGACAATGATATTAAAAAATGATGAACCAAACCTTAATGCATGCAAAGCATGGTAATGATATTAAACAAAAACATGATACTACATATAACCACAATAAGTATGTAAATAAAAGGGAGAAATAAATGGGGGTTGGATGACAAACAAATATTACAAATTTGCCCTCGCACAAGAGAGTCCGAATGGCCTAATTAACTAATTATTACAAACACTAATGAATGAGTTAATTAATTAATTATTACAAATTCGAATAAAAGCAACTAATTAATTACAAATTATTACAAAATACAAATATCAAAGCTACTAATCTAATGGACTTAAATGAGCGGCGAGTCACATGCGCACAAGCGAGAACATCCTCCGGAAACCTCTATGTTTGTTGCTAGAAGTTGCCCTATTACCAGTCAGAAAACAGTTCTGTTTCGGCCTCAAAATCTGCTCTATTTTGCTGGAAATTACCACTGTCGTACAGCATGCTTGGCCAGCCGACCTGATCAGGTGGTTGGTTGTACAGAATAATGGCCGGCCGACCACTGTTTCTAAGGAATACCTTACTACAACAGAACTGGAATAGAGCAAAACAGAGTGTTTCTAAAAGCTGTTCATCCTTTCTGCTCCCTTTTGTCATGAAGATTTTCAAGGAGGGAGTAGGTTTGCTTCTTAAATCATGAATCATTGCAAATTTGTTGCATGATGATCTTCAAAAGCAAAAGGAAAAGGCTTGGCTAAACAAAACAAAGTTATTCTCCTTACATCATTTCTATCATGAAATTATTCAAGGAAGAGGTAGACATGCTTCACAAATCATCAACTATCACTAGATAGTATGTGATGATTATAGAGCAACTAGAATGACAACAAACAACGACTCAAAAATTGTTATTAACTCCTCTCCCTACTCGTGGAATAAGGATGAAACATAAATTTTCATGCTACAAAGTGGAACTAGCACTACAAGAAAAATCATCATTGGCGACTAAAATATTGAAATTCGTCGCTGAAAGTCGAACAAATGGCGACTAAACTGGTTTTGGTCGCCAAAAATCAACACTTTTCCCGACTAAAATGAATTAGTCGCCGAATATAGCAGTTTTAGCGACTAAACTGTTTTTTAGTCGCCGAATGTTGCAGTTTTAGCGACTACAGGTTTTTTGGTAGCAAAAAGTGACAGTTTTTGGCTACTAAAATAATTTAGTAGCTAAATGTGACTCTTTTGGCGACTAAAAATCGTTTTAGTCGCTGATTGTAGCTGTTTTTCCGACTAAAATAATATTAGTCGCTGAAAAGGAAGGTTTTTCGCTACAAAAAAAAAATTAGTAGCTAAAAATAATGCATTGGCGACTAAAATTGAGTTTAGTAGCCAAAAGGACACATTTTTGGCGACTAAAAATAGATTTAGTCGCGGAAACCACAATTTTTAATTTAAACTTCTTTTTTTACTGACAAAAAAATTATTATTGCCGACTAAATTCATTAGTTAGTCGCCAAAAGTGGCCCAAAATTTTTTTTTATAAATAGTTTTTTTTTTTACATAAATTATATTTAATTAAATTAATTATATTTATATTTATTGGTTTGTATTAATACCGAAAATATATTATATAAATAATTTATATTGCAAATATATTCATGTGATATTGAAGTGGCAAAGTGGAGGGAGTGTGTTGCAAAAAGGGCGCGCATGTGGGCTAGCTGGGCGCGGTTCGAAACTCAGGAGAAGCAAAAAAGTGGAGTTTTTTTTTTTTCGGAATTACACCTTTGGCGACTAAAATATTAGTCGCCAAAAGTCGTGTTTTTGGCGACTAATCCCTTTAGTCGGCGTTTGAGTATGTATTGGCGACTAAAGTTTAGTCGGTAAATGTATTACTTTCCAAAGTGAAAAACCCTATTGGCGACTAATTTATTAGTCGGGAAAAACCTATTTTTGGCGACTAAAAAGGGTTTAGTCGCCAATTCCCTCCGCCGACCACAAATAGGCGACGAATGTGGCGACTAATTTTTTTAGTCGGGGAAGGTCAAATTTGGACTTTCGGCGACTAAAAATAGACTTTTGGCGACTAAAAATTTAGTCGCCAAAAGTCGTTTTTCTTGTAGTGTAGGAGAGAGTTTTCAACACTTCTCGAGAAAGAGCTCTCTAAGAGCAACAAAGCAAGTAAGAAAAAAAAGATATAAAAGCAAGTTATCTACCAAAGCTTAAACACACAACTTGTCAAAATTGTTGACAACTCTTTTTTTTCATGGAACAAGGATGAGACATCTATTTCCATGTTTTGAAAATGATCGATAAGAGAGTTTTTTAACACTTTGAACACAGAAGCTACTATCTAGCTTCAAGGTGGACAACAACTATGAAAGTAAGAAATTTAACACTAGAGAAGCAAACTTGTGGCGGGGTGGCTAAGCCTAAGCTCTAATCCTCCCATGATCACAAGGTTCTAAGTAAAACTACAACAAGATAAAGATGATCAACTCAACGGATTGGCCGCTATATCCTAAACATGCCAAATCCGTGAGGACCTACAATAACACAAATATGATATTCAAAGCATAGGAAGTAAGAACACATGTAGCGGGGAGGACTAGGACCCTTTTATAAGCCCATATTCAAGTCATCACACAAAAGCAATCTAAAAACAGTGCTAAAAAGGTACTGAAATTTAACCCAATGAAGTGAACAGAAAGTAAAAAAAAAGAAAGAAAACAAAGGACATATAACTAGTGAGCTAGCCAATGGAAAGATGGCTAGCCCACCCATTTTTAATGAGGCTTTAATCACATTTTAAGCTCAAAAATAACTTTGAAATCACTATGTAAATACAAGAAAAAGAGAGAGAAAAGATGATGGAAGAGTTCAAAGTTCACCTCTTGAAAGAGAGGATGATCTTTTTAGTTCACAAACGACAAGCTAAACACTCTCAAGGAGTTGAAATTGTGTTCAAGAATCTCAGCAGAAGTTTCAAGTTTAAGCTTGTATGGTGTATCTATTGTGTATGTATATTGCAAGAGAGGAGACAAGTGTGTTAGGCAAGCTATAGGCTCTTGGAGACTTTTTCTAACCTCAAACCATGAGGGAGGTGTTGTATTTATAGAAAAACAGCTTTTCAAGTCGGAAATATCTGCAAAAAGACAGCTAGTCCAAAGCATGTGCATGGAAGCAGCTGGCTATTGCAAAATATCTGTTTTCACTAAGCATAGCCGGTCGACCATGAGGATGTACAACCGGCCCAATGAAAATGGCCTGCTGGACATCTATTGGCAAGCTGTTCTCTGAGTAGCCAAGCTAGAAAAAATAAGTTTTGATCCAAATAGGGTGCAAGATTTAGGTTTTAAGCTCAAAATTGAATTCTTTTGCTGAAGATTCGACCAATTGCACAACGTAACATTTCATCATTGAGTGTTCAGAGTGAGGCGCCCAAGTCTTAAGGACGATCAAAATGGAGTGTGTACATATATATTATTTTTTGTTAAAAAATATGAAAAACAAATATAATTTTTTTTTTTCAAACAACAAGTGACAATTGCCAAATAAAAAAAAAAAAGAAAAAAAAAGGCACTGTTCTGGTCAACCGGCTAGTCAACTGGCCGGCCAATCGGCTGGATGTCCAGGGGATGTTCGGGCCGACGATCGGATAGACCCAAAAATTTAAAAACTGTCTGGGAGGATGCCCGGACGGACGACCAGGTAGACTAAAAAATTCAAAAACTCTTTGGTTACCAAACATGTTTTCAAATATGATTTGTAATTATATTTTGAAAACTATAATCAAATATAGGGTTAGAATATGAGGGTGGAATCATGATTCCAGAATGGAACCAAATAGAGTCTAGGTTTTCTTCAACCTTTGAAGCCAAGATAGAGTGGTTGATTTAAGTCCGATCTTGATAAAATTTCAGCAAGTTGTTCATGAAAGTAAGCTCAATGTTTTGGTTGGAACTAATCTCGTCAAAGCTCTCTTGGATTGGTAGCTTGAGATATCCACTTTGACGAGATCTTAACTTTATCTTTTATTGATTTATTGAAACTCACTATTATGGTAATGATATAAATATTGTTCGTGATCCAGGAATATTATCTCTATGATTGTATAACTCTAGTTGTGATTAGAGATCTTGTAACCCTATTATTTTATAATGGAAGTTGATTTGGAGTTAGACCCATAAATGTACGCATTTTGGCAAAATCACATAAATTTAGTGTTCTGTGATTGTATTGTTGCCTTTAATTTCAACCATATTATTGCTTATTGTTTGTGATTTGTTACCCATTTTTTAACTATACGAGGAGAGAAAAATATAGGAATTGTCTGAATCGATTGTTCATTCTTTTCTTATTTATTTTTTTGTAAATGTATAATTTATTACACGTGTCTTCAAATTTGTAATGAATAATGATGAGTTCTAGTGGTTGTTTGGTATATGCTAAAATAGCACATTATTCTATTTAGAATACAATCATCTTATTTAAGTTACATCACCTCTCTATCATATCACTTTAAATCCAATACATATTTTACATTTTTAAAAAAAAAATAAAAAAATATACTAATATAACACTTCTCAAACAACCCCCTAATTTCAAGTGTCCATTTTTCTTCCATTACCTTGTGTTCTGGTTGATTGGTTCATATATCTTCCAATCACATTACACGGTTGATATTTTTTCAAAAAATGAAAGTTATATATAATTAAAATATAAAAATTACATAAAAAGTATAATATGTAGCTGAGATTTATTTTAAGACATTGTTTGAGAACATGTTATTTTAGTATTTTTTTGACTTTTTATAAAAAAATGTACAGAAAAATAAAAGGGGTGATGTGACAACTTATAATAACTTTTTAATTTTTTAACTAAAATATATAGTTGACAAATGAGACTTAAGTGTTATGTAAATTATTTTTTTTGGGATAAATGTATAATTTATTACACATGTATCTTCAACTTTGTAATAAATAATGACGAGTTCTAGTTTCAAGTGTCCATTTTTCTTCCAGTAACTTATGTTCCAGTTGATTGGTTCATATATCTTCCAATCACATTACACAGTTGATATTTTTTTGAGAAATGAAAGTTGTATATAATTGAAATATAAAAATCACGTAAAAAGTATAATGTGTGATTGAGATTTATTTTAAGTGTTATGTGAATTATATTTAAAATAAATCTAAATTACACAATATACTTTTTTTATATGAATACTACATAATATACTTTCTGTATATAATTTAATGTTTTTAATTTTTTGCATAATCGAATTTTAGAGTTTAAACTCAAACAATTATAGTTGAAATGAGAGAGGAAAAAATGATAGAGGGAAAATTACTAACAATTTCATATGAAGTTATTTACTATTTTCCTTTTGAGTTGGTTACTATTATAAAATATATATCACATTTCTTGTTATATAAAAATTTTAAATTGTAAAATCGATAAGACCAATCAAAAAATTAATTTTTTTAAATTTAAAAAAATCCAAAAAAAAAAAGAGTAAAAACTAGAAGATTTTTTTTATACTTACTTTGACTTTTTTAATTTTTTAAAAATATTTTACTTTTTAGATTTGTTTACACAAGCAACACAAGATTGAACAGAAAAAATAAAATAAAAAAAAAAATATTTAACATAATTTAAAAAAAAATTACTTAAAAAAATAAAAAAAATCGTAACTTAATTGAACAGAAAAAATAAAATAAAAAAAATATTTAACATAATTAAAAAAAAAAATTACTTAAAAAAATTAAAAAAATCGTTAAAAAAATCGTAACTTATTTAAAAAGTTCTCAAACGATCTCTTCCTTTACCCAGAGTATGAGGTTTGATAGTGAGTGAAACTGTGAAAAACTCGTCCAGTTTTGAAATTCCATTTTCGCGCCTTGCAGAATCGGAATTGAGAATTCCTTTCTTTGATTTCTTCATTTTTCCCAAGAAGACAATTCAGAGGTTGGGTTCAGAGATCTATCTAGGGTTTCTTCTTCCTTGCTGTTTATGCAGGTACTACTATCCCCCACTGTATGTATGTCCAAATTAGGGCTTTTTCAAAGATTCAATTGGTAGATTTTGATTTTTATGAGATTGAATTTCCCCTCTAAAGCAATGCGTTTGCTAGTCTTTGATCGCAGATGGAGGCCCTTTACTCAAAGCTCTACGACAAGTACACCAAACTCAAGGTTTTCAGCTTTCTCTCTCCCTCACTATATATATTTTTTGTACATGGGTTTCTCGTTTAGCAGTCCTAAATAGTTTCTCGGGAAAAAAATAAAAAGTTTTCGTGGAAGATTTGGCAGGGAGAAGAAAATTTGATGCTGTGGTGTAAAAGTCATTTTCTTGAAACAAGGAGGGCCTCATTTTCTACCTATTTGTGTCATCTTATTATTATTTATTTTGGTAAAACTAATTTGTGATATTATGCTTGTTTTTAGACTGAAAAAGAGTCTAAAATAGATGAGCTCAACCGCGAGCAGGAAGCCAAATTTATGAACTATGTCTCTGGTATTTATTTCTCCATCTTATTCTTTTGGTTGTCTTTTTGATATTTCCTAGTTCTTATTAAAGTTCTGCATAAGTAAACTTGTATAAAGCAAAATTCATCTCTGTATATGTGTAGTGTGTGTGTTGAGTTGAGATATGTTTGATATATGGAATTGTTTCCAATTTCTAAAACTTGTGCCTACAATTTCCACATATGAAGAGTACAGTAAACACCATGGGTTTAGGAGGCATGTGACCGGAGGAAGCGCTTGCTTCAAACTCTCCCTCTCTTGTATGACTTTGGGGTGGATAAGTAGCAAATCCAACTCTTCAGCATGAAAAATCAATTGGATCTTATGATATAGAGCTAGCTAGTGAAGATGCAACCCATGAATTCAAATCTTCAAATTTCCAAGACTTGGCTTGCAAATCAGCTAAATAGAGTACCTCAGTTCTGTGGTTAGACAAAAAATCATTGCAACTGGTTTGGCTGGAAAAATTTTACCTGAAAATTTAGTTTCCCCAGTTGAAACAAGTTCGAATTGATGGAATTCATGCCTAATGTGGTGTATATACAATTAACTTGGTTTCAGAAAGTGGCGTTATGACATGAATTTGGCAGGATAATGAGTTAATACTTAATATATGCAGAATATTGATATATAATTAAGTGGGAACAATATGTAATAAAATTTTAGTTTAGTGGCATACTGATCACTATTTTATCTTTTTATTGAAAAAGGTTTTTCCATTCAGTTTGGGAGTTCTGTATCCTTTTAAAGTAGGGGTACACTCTGTCTTGTAGGAAGTCTTTACCTTTGATGAAGGCCATCAACATATTTGCTGAACATTCCTGGGAGTCAGTTTATGACCCCAAAAGCACCTACTGAAGCTTGTTTGATGGTTAAACAAACATGTCATTTATTGCGTGTTTTCAACGTGTCCACTTGGTGTAAGGGGACACACTGTCTTATAGGAACTCTACTCTTTTTTTTCCATATAATGCAGTCAGTTTATGACTATAAAGACGCATATTAAAGTTTGATTCATGGTTTGCTGTCCTTGACTGAGGCTTGAATTTTTTTTTTGATCGGCTGACTGAGCCTTGAATTTGATTAGCCCACTCTTTTATGGATTTTGAAATTTAATGGATTTTACACCAGGAAGTGAAAATCGTCGTATGATTAACCAGGATTTTATGCAACCTAAATACCAGGAGTTTAGAAAATGGTATTTTAATTACCACAATTCTTAATAGCTTGAAAGACTCAAAAACCAGTATTATTTCCATCTAGAAAAACACCAACGTATTATGTGGGTGTTTGGGAAGTGGGTTTTTTTGTAGGTTTTTTTAGTTGTAAGATATTATTGGAGAAATTTTTTTTTGTGTTTGGGAAGATAGTTGGATTTTTTTGTGGTTGGATGTGATGCTTGTGAGAGAAAAAATGAAATGATTATGAGGTTTGATGTGATATTTTGTTTAGATTTATTTTTTTTGGTTTTGTAACCAATTTGTCTTTTAGTGAAAAAAAACCAAAAAACAAACTTCCCAAACAACACCTATATCTTTTCCTGATAGGTATTTTGATTTTGCCACCGTTATGGAACTATTTCTAGAACCAGAACTTGTAGCCTATCAGGATGTGAAGGAAGCCCTACATAAGTGGACTATCCCAAATGTGAAACCATATACTATTTATAAAATTGGAACATTTGATTTTACCAGTAAGAAAATTATAAAAACTTTTGAACATGCAGTACCTTTACAGAATAATGATGAAATCATTAGATTACTTTATATACAAGATCTGACACCTTTTTTCAAAAAATATAAATATATCCATATAGGATTAGTCCGGATAGCCTTTAAAACCTTAACTTTGTTAGGGCAAAATACTGTCATTGCTGTATTCTCTAGTTGTCTGTACTTTTTTTTGGTAGTCAAATGGGACTTGGAATGAATGGTTTAAATATGTACTGTTATCAGTTCAGATCTGACTAAAGACAATATGAATAAGGTTGCCCTTGGTCAGGATTAGGTTCAGTTGGATTTGGTAAGCAAATGGGAACAGAATATAAGTATTTTAAGTGCTTAATAATGTATTTTCTTTATTTGTTGTTGCAGCTGCGGATGAATTGATAGAGCACTTAAGAAATGAAAATGGCAGGTTACATGGACAAATCAATGACTTGAGAAGTGAAGCGGCTTCAATCAGGTAAATATTTTGCTAGTGGCATTGGATTCAGTTTCAAAGAGATCCAGAACAATAAAATTATATGACATATGTAACTTTGGCTGCAGATCTACAAAGGACAATCAACTTGCTGAGAATCAAAAGCTTTTAATGGAAGAGAGCCAGAAGAGTAAGACTACTTGATTGTTTGAATGAATGTTATATTTTAACTCTTTTTTTTAAGAATATGGATAAGTAATTATATAAATAGAATGGTGTTTCCTTCTTTACTTGGTGGTTCATCTTGCATGTTTGCCATATGATGAAAGTTTGGTGACCTTGGCAATATATGCCAGAATCACTCTGTCCCCAATTTTATTTCTGGTTGGGAGATACTTACACATATTTTATGTTGGAATAAAAATGTCATACCTAGTGCAAAAAGACTCCCGCTTAGAGGGGTGCCTGGGAGAGGTAGTAGGTAGGAAACTTTTACCCCACTTTTCTGTGGAGAGGTTGATTCCCTTGACTCTAACCCATGCCACAACTGCAAAATGTGTTGAAAAATCAACACATTCTTAAGGCTATGTCTAGTTCTATCTAGGTTCTTCCACCATGTTCTTCTCATGATGGGTGTGGGCCAAACTTTGGCATTTGTTCATTAATAACAAAGTAAGAGTTCAATAAGTCGGTTGAGATTATTTGTTCATCAACCAACTCTCTCAAGTATAAATGGCCAAGGATGGTCTTTGGTGTTGCTTGGTAAAGAGAGCCACCAAAGAGTCTGATGGCAACAAAAACAACAACCCAAGTGTGGAGATGTATAGGAAGTGTGAGATGTTCAAGTGCCTCGTTGTGTAGTAAAATCTGTGTGAGTGAATAAGTGAGGTATTCTCATGTTTGTGCTAAGTATGTTAGTTTAAGATGTGAATGACGTGTCGGGCACTTGCAGTTGTGTAAACTTTTAGTTGTGGGTTGTCAATAAAAAATTTATATTTTGTATTCTGTTGCAGTGTATTCTCAATACAATGCTTAATTTTATTTTATTTATTCTTTGGGCCTAGAGTCTTAGACTTAGTGGAATTTATAAGAGTCTGAATAGTAGTTGAATAATGTCGGCACACCATTCCAAATATGCATATGTCCATTATGACATGTGTGATCACTATTCTTTCATTAGGCCCTCGGAGTTTTTTTTTCCTCCTCTTAAATCCTTGAATTATTGAGACTGAACTACCTAAAGGCTAAATGACCTTTTTGTTGGCCTGTTACAAATTATGTACAAGCATCCACTTCATATGATCGATATGATTCATTCTATAGCCAACATAACTCAGTCGTTTATCTGGGAAATTTCATGGTTGGAACTCATTTCATTATAAATCAGTTATTGAACAAATAAATCTTTTATGGGTGAACTTCGTTAATTACATGAATAGGTTATTTGCTGAAAGTCTAGACGGTGATAGATTTTGATCCATCCTTAGTACAGTGGCTCAAATATATTGCAGGTACAAAGCTTTTAGAAGAAATTGAGGGGCTTAAGAACCTGCAACGTGAGGGACTTTGTTGCAGTGCAAGGGAAGACAAAATCGAAAATGAACAACTGAATGTGTCTGGAAGCGTGCAAATTGGATCAGACATACTTAAGGACTTCGATGTGAATGTCACAAGAAAACGCAGCAGAGATGATGGGACTACTGCAGAAGTTATGATGACTCCGTGTACCAGTGATCCACTTGAGCGTGCCCTAGTAAGCAAATCTGCAAGTGATATATTCACGCAAATTGTGTCAAGTGGAACTGGTTTGAATATTGTTCAGGTATAGATGATAATCATACACATTCCAGTTAACCCATTCATTTATCTTTTCTTTTTCTTTTTCTTTTTCTTTTTCTTTTCTTCTCTTTTCTGACTAAATTTACAATATTTAGCCGGAGTGTTGTAGAAGAAAGATTGATCTCTCAGGTATGCATTCAGGGATGCGAAATTTCTTTTATCCTCCTACTGGGCATTATTTTCACGTGACCATGTCTAACTGTTTGTTACAACTAGAATGTTTAGGTGGCATAAATCTCACTGGTGATGCGAACTGCATGTTTCAAGATCTTCTTGAGTGGTCACTTGGTATGAAATTATCGACTGCTACACAAACTGAAGGAAAATGCATCTCAGCACTTCATCAATCAAGTGGTAATTCTTGATTCTGTATTTAAGTTTCTAACAGTTTTAAATAACGGTGGCTAATATTCCCTTTTTACTTTATTCTTTGGCACATTGGTATATTTGTTTGAATTGGCATTTTGACAACTCATCATGCCTTCAAATGTCAAAATTATTTTTAAAACCCAAGGCGTATTAGCCTATATTTTCGGTGGCTCTAAATGCCTCTCAAATTTGTTGTTGGACACTCCATTTCTTTGAGCACCCCAATCCCAAATTGAAATTTTGTTCATTTTCTTTGAGCACTCCAATTAATACCAACTTTGCCCCTCGTCCACCCCAAACTCCCTCCACCTCCCGCGCCACCACCACAGCCGCCTTTCCTTCATTCTCCGTAGCTTGCTGCTGCCGTCCCCCCTCTATTCCCACTCTCTCAAACCCTAACCCTAAACCCCATCTCCCCAGTTGCGGTTGTTCTATTCTTTCTCAAATCACGTCGCAATCTTCTCGCAGATCCAGTGGTCTTCCCCACTGGTTGTCATGACTGCCACACCCTCTTGTGATCTTCCCAGATCTGGTTCAGTGGTCTACATCTGAACCAACACCATTTGTTCAGTGGTCTAAATGCACCCACCAACAACAAATTTGGGGTGCAGTTTAGCCACCCAAAAAACTTTTTCCAACTAGTGGCTGAATTTTTAGTAGAAATGAAACGACTACAAATGGTAGTCTGCAAGGTGAAATTTGTTAACTGTTCAAAATACATAAAATTGTTAAATTCAAGTAGCAGTGTTTAGCATTTAATATCTTACTGTTGTAAGGTTATGGTTATTATTACAGGTTACTCCTTCAGTCTGACAAGGGTAAATAAAGGAGGTAAAGAGGAAGAAGTGGAATTGGTGTATAGTGTGTTGTCGTTGGGTGCATTTGAGAGAGTGGCACCAGAGTGGATGAAAGAAGTCATAATGTTCAGTGTGAAGATGTGCCCTATCTTCTTTGAGAGGGTATCCCGGGTTATCAAGCTCAGTGGAGGACTTGCATAGGGACAGCCCCTCCCAAGTTTTTTTAGAAAAAGTAAGATTTTTCTCAAGTTCAGAGCACAAAAAAGGTTGAATTTCTCTTAAGTTCAAATATGAATTTTAGTTTCTCTATATTTCATGAATATTTGTAAAGTGTGTAGAGGGATATAGCCTTTTAATTTTATAATACCTTGAAGTGTTGACACCTAGTTCATTTAGATTGAGGGTTACTAATTAAAACAGTTAGATAAAACAAGAGATTGTTTAGCTTAGTTGTCATGTAAGCGTGATTTGGTTTCATCTACACCTTGACTTTATATAATAGAGTGATTTGGCTTCATATATTCCTTGACTTTATATAATAGATTAGATTAGATAACTTTCGTAACTCTCTATTTTATTAGTATTTCAATGAGATGATGTCTAATTGTTTTACATGTTAGTTAATAGCATTAATTTTATTGAAATATTACTTTTTTTTATTAAAAAAAAAAATCAAAGAGGTATGTATATTTTTTATTTACTAGATTGTTAATCAACAAAATAGTTTAAAAGGGTGGTCTAATCAATTATATAATGTAATCTAATTAGTAGTTCAATATTATAAAAAAGAATAATAAATTAACTTAGAATTTTTTTTTTTTTCTTCATTAAATACGTTTCTTATATTAAAAAAAGGGATCTTTTGTTAATAATGTATCCAAGTTAACTCATTTTTTTTATGCATATCTTGGCCCTTTCAGACATTTTTTATTTCTATGTTTACCTGTCTACTTTTGTCATCACTCCATTAGACCACCACAGTCTCTATCATCGTTGCTACTATCGCCACCTTCACCTCTACCTATGGCTTGCCGCCACTACCATCACCATCCAACCATAGTGAATACAATTATTACTAGTATGTTAATTTTAAAAACTTTACTAACAGAAAAATATTTTTTAAAAAACGTTCTAAAAAATATAATTTTTTATTTTATGCCAAAACAAATCCAACGTAAAAGACTGCAATTTGAAGTGAGGACTTCCATATGTGGATTGTCCAATTTTCACACTATATTTGTTTGGGGATTTTTTTTAGGGTCCTTGGTATTAAGATTTTATAGCATAAAGGACATTCAATATTTTCATAATGTCTAAGGTCTCTCAATATCGATCCAGAGAAATTTCAATCCCAGAGAAATTCTGGACTTCTCAAAGAATTTCTCAAGATTCAAACCAGAGAAAATTGAAATTTCTCTGAGTACCAGAAAAATTTAGAGAAAATTGTGTAGAGAAAATTTGTGTGGCTTTGTGTGGCTTTGTGTCGATTTGTGTGGCTCTATCCAGAGAAAATTTGTGTGGCTCTATCTAGAGAAAATTGTGTAAATAAAATTTGTGTGGCTCCATCCAGAGAAAATTTGTGTTTTTGATCAAACCAGAGAAAATTGAACAAAAATAAAAAAACAAAGAAGAGAATTTCTCTGGTTTAGGCATGGAAATACACCAATCAAGCTTATGAACACAAAGTCAGATTTACTCACTATTAAATCTTTAGCAACAATTTTCTCTTAGTTTTCAAATTTATCTGATTTGCTTACAAATTTATCTATGTTTTAACGGAATAATCTACTGCAATTCCAATTTGCACAAACAATAAACATAGACCCAACCACATACATACATACATACATACATACATACATACATACATACATACAGATAAATCCAGTACCTTCTGGAGCTGATTGTAGCTAACATTGCCACGATGCTTTGACCAAAATCCATGGGTAAAAACTGATCCATTTGAACAAGATAACGAGTACAATGACAACATACCATTATTGAATTGATCAAACCAGAATCTGAGTTCGATGCAAGCCTTGAGCTCCTCAAGGTCCTCGTCAGTGACGCTCTTGCTCCGCCGTCTACATCGGTCTTTACGAGGCGACGGCGGGACGGTAATGTTGGGGTGGTGGTGGTGCTGTCGGAGATGAAGACTAAGAGAGGAGAAAGGAGCAGAGAGAGAGAGAGAGAGAGAGAGAGAGAGAGAGAGAGAGAGAAAGAGAGGGTTTGGTTTGGAGAGAGAGAGAGAGAGAAATGAACTCGCCTTAGAATGAAGATCGCAAAGAGAGAGTCAAATTTCTCTGTAATATATGGTGTGGGGTTGAGGGACTTTAGACGTCATAAAATAATATCGTGGATCTCTTCCATTACTAAAAATGGGAGAGGGATCTTAGACTAATTTTCCCTATTTGTTTTAGTGACTTTTTTTCTTTTTAAATATCTGGTGGACGTTCTCATCTCTCTTTCTTTTTCAAATCATGAACCTAATCACTTGTTAATCTTAAAATTCTTGTTGATAGGGAATAAAAATCACCACAAGAACTATGTAAGTCCCGACACTATTACGTGGTGCAGTTATAGATTATCACGTGTATGACAGTTGTCAAATCCTAATCAAGCACTACATTAGTGTTTTATATTGTGCAAAACTCATCAAGAGATAGGATTTTATTGATATAGAAGTCTTAAACAACTGGAGATTGTTTGAGAAAAGACTTTTGGAGCACTTAGATTACATGCCAGGCAAGACACTGAATTATTATAAATAGACTATACCCTCATGGGTTGAGGTACGTTGTTTTGATAAATGCAATTTGTCCATTAAATATTTTTTATAATATTGAAGGACTAACTTGGGCGTCGGAGGACCCTAGTCGTTTAACTGTCGGGGGTGTTTTCTCTTGTAGATGGCAATCACGTGATGGTTTTGATTATCTTCTTCGTTGAATTTCTTCATCAAGTACCAAATTTTCTATGTCCTTATAATTAGCGCCATTTGTGGGAAACAACAAAATTCAACGAAGAGCAATATAAATACATCAGTCTATAATCATCACGAGCATGAATTTTTTATACCAGACTTAGCTGGAGACCATTAGTTTGGTTAGATATGCCACCGGACTTGGCTAGAAATCATACTTTGGTCAAGTATGCTACTAGACTGAGATGGAGTCCACGCTTCGCGGATCACACGAGCAAGACGAATTGCGCTTCCCTTTGGTAATCGTTGGATCTTGGGAGTAAGACGAATTGTGCTTTCCTTAGGCAATTTTTTGAGAAATCTAGCTTCATTCTCAATTTTTAGATTATGATTTTGACTTGTAGATTTCAATGTGGAATTATTTTAAGAAAGTGTGTCAAAACTATGTTTTATGTCTACTTGCAATTTTGTAGAATTTTTTATAATTTATGTTCTATGAATTCTTTTTGTAGAGTGACCATAACATATTTATTGAACATTGTTAAAAATATCATGAATTTTAGAGTTGTCTAAATAATTTAATTGTAATTTTATTTATGTAATCCTAATTCTGAAATTCTGGAAAATAAAATAGAAAAAGCCAAGATTGCAACTTCAACTATTTATGAAACAATTTAAAAAAAAATAAATACCAAGTGTTGTGCTAGTATATTTATCTTAATCTTGTACTATAGTAGTTCATGTATGTATGATATTTTTACTAGGCATGGTCATTTTCCTTCGCCTTGCTCCTCACTTGCATCCCTTGCCTCGCTCCACCCGAATTTTCCTGCCCGATTAAGAAGTGTGGCGGGGACAGGTTTTGCTTCCCCTGCTCTATTCGACCCAAATCCCGCCCCAATTATATTTATTAAATATATTTTTATATATAATATATATTATTTATTTATTTTTCATTATAATAAAATTAAAACACTAAAATATTATACTTAATATTATTTTTTATTCATTTATTTTCTATCTTATATAATATAATTCTCATTAAATATAAATTATTTTCATGTTATACTATATTATCTGTAATTTTTATTAATTTTTTCATTTTTCAACTTACAAAATTAACCTGTCTCTCGTCCTGCACTTGCCTTGCTTCCGCCAACCCCTCCTCCCCGGCGCCCGATTTGCCTCACTCCTAATATGATATGGGGCGAGGGTGGATTTTTATAAACCCGCCTCAAATTTGACTAGTGACCATCCCTAGTTGTTATTCAAATTATTATGTCATATAATTATTTACATTATTATGTCACATTATGACTTGAATTAATTTTTTATGATAATAAGTATATTTAATTAATTGTTTTAGAAAATATGTGTTAATATTTCTCCTTTATCAATCGTAATAAGAAGATATGACATCGGTGGTGACCCAAGTTTATAATTAGTAGTGATTATTATGGAAATTAATTAAAATGATCAACAAATTGTATGAAGTTAGAGGTTGACGGATAATACCGATTGTATTAGAATGAAACTTAATTTTTGAGAATTCTTGAGAAAACATTTTCGTGAAACCCTAAGATAATACGAGATGTAATTGAACCCTTAACGATATTTCAGTTTTGGAATAAGGATGCATGTGCGGGTGGTACAACATAGAAGATATCCATGGCAGACCATTCCCTTGGGGCAGACCATTCCCTTGGGGCAAACCACAAATGTCACTACTTGAGTATGTAATCCTGGTAGTGGGCATCTCTAATAGTTACAATTGATACTAATTATATAATTTTACTATAGCGGCCCGGGTTAAGATTATACTCTTTGATTTGGAGTCTGGTATCTATTATTGTTGTTTATACTTCTTCTAGTCTTGTTATTGATTGGGAGTGGTTGCTTGGAGTGTTTGGTTATGTTTCAAATAGGTTAGGATTTAGTATTTCAAGAAAAATTTTGTCTGCTTATTCTTGGGTTCGCTTAAGTGGTCTTTTCTTCGCTCGAACGGTCTTTCATTTCTCTCAGAATATGTGTTTGCAATCTGAACTTCTGGGAGTGGGGTGTTCTTCGCTCAAGCGATCTTTTATTCGCTCGAGCGGCCTTTTGTAGGTTTGAACTTCTGAGAGGGGTTTATTCTTAGCTTGAGCGGTGATTATCTCGCTCGAGCGATCTGTTCTGCTGGGGAAATTTTCTAGGAGTTTGGTTTTTTCACTCGAGCCATGTTTTCATTGCTCAAGCGGTTTGTTGTGTCTAATGCTCGAGCAGTGTTTTGATCGCTTGAGCGATCTATGAATATAAAGTTGTGGGGAAAAGATATTTTTTCTCACTTTTCTGCTTTCTCACTCTCTCAAAAGGCTGTCCAGACCCATTTTCTCTTTTCTGTCTCTAGTTCTTGCACAAATCTTCCTCTACATTCTAATCCGTGAGTCTCATGGTATACATGCTTTGGGATAAAAGATAGAGCGCGGGGAGGTGATTGTTTCAATCTAAAAAGTTCAGATTTTTGTCGTCGTCGATTTTGGGATTGATCTTCCTCTCTCTTTCTTCTTTGAGGCAGGGACTTCTTTAATATCTCTGCATGATTTTTTAACCTAGTTATGTGCTCTTGAGTATAATAGTGTTTGGGTTATTTGAGGTGGATTTAGTTTGATTTGGGTTTGGATTTGGGATTATAAAGTAGGGGTTTTTCTTGGAAATTATATTGGGATAGTTTGGTATTGAAAATTTGGGAAGTTGCTTTTGAAATGTGAAATGTTGAAAAGAATATTTGTTTGGGGGTACTTGGAAATCTTTGGGCATTCATGATTTGAATAAATGATAAGGGAATTGTTGAGATTTGAAGTGATATGGTAATAATATTTGTTGGATTGGAAGCAGAGTTGAACATGTATTATTACTCTAAGTATTGAAACTTTATATTTATATCTATCTCTTGAATTTATCTTTTGTATAGAGACATCTGTTTTGAGCTATTGGTGGAGGATCTTTGATTGTTGTAGAAATTGCATAAGGACTAGGCTAACTAAAACCATTTACTCATGCATCTCTCATTGAACAATGTTTCATGTTTATACATTGAAAATGTATTATTTTTGAGAAAAATAGGTGAATACCTTAGAGAATCTAGTTAGGGGGTGTGGTTGTAGTTTATATTATGATGGCCTATGGGTCCATGGTGAAAGTCCAGAAACCCACACGGTTAAGTGCTGATCCTTCTAGTTAGTACCGGTAAAATGGTTTTGGTAGTGCTTGTATAGTCTACTGGCATACACGTACCAAGAGATTCCCAGTGTGTGTATCCACTGCCCTGTTTTCTGTTCTAAAAATAATGGTTTATGAATTAGATTATAAACTTGGCATTGTATTGTTTGAGAAGAAAAATACATCGTTTTGGTAAATGGCATTTATGTACATTCACCATATGACATTGTTAAGCACCATACAGTATATTAAATTAATCTCTATTGGATTTTAGCTTACCTTATGTGGAAAACAACTTTTAGGTAATGATGAAATGCCTCTGCCAAGGAATTAGCTTGGGAAGATCTTGGAGTTGAAAGCTCATTTCTTGTGTTGTAAATATCTGTTGTACAAGCCAAGGCTTTTAATTGTATTAGGCTTGACCCCACTTTTATTATAACCAAGTATCGTCTTGAAAATATGTAGCCATTAAGGCATGAACTTCTCTTTTCTCTTTGTTCTATATATATATCCATCACATGCTATAGATTCATAGCTTAGAGTTAATGAATGTATCAATGCATGTGACGTCATCTTTGTACTACATTAAAGGAATTAATGAAAGAGAGAATGTTCTAGTAATAATGCCTTTAATGAATGATTGAATCTTATGAGTTATGTATGTCTATTGAGTATTACAAGGATATCTATTGAGAGTTATGAGTGTATCTATTGTTATTATTTTGGGGCATTACATTTACCAAGGAGGGTTTCAAATCATTCGTGGCTATGGCTTAGAAGTTGATAATCTCTATGGTGAGATTTTGAGTATAACTTGGTAAATTACACCAATAATTTTAATAAATTTGTGTGCAATTATACTTGCATTTATATTGTAATGTTGTGAATATCATGCTTATAATCTTATTATTTTTCCTTAAGAAGAAAGATATGTTTGTTGTGTTTTCTTTTTGGGCTTTGCAGCTTATGACGTTTTATGCCAAGTTTTGATGATGAAGAAATGGAAGCTAAAAACGGGGTTAACGATACTGTGGAACTTGGCTGACTTGGAACCATGACTACAGCCAAATAAATTTTATCACTTAGTGTATTAGCTATTAAGTACTTTATGCTTTCAATTGGTGTTGTATCTAGATATTTTAATTTTTTATTTTAGTATTGTTTGAACTTATAGTTATGTATTAGAGTTGAGATTTTCAAATAAGATGGTAAATTTTTATTTAGTAAGTCTTATTCTTTATTTAAATCCCCTTGACATTCCAAAAGTTTGGGATGTCACATAAATCTTAACTTGATTGTATGTTCAAGTTTGTGGAGTCCATCATGGGTTCCATTTTGATGATTTGAATCGTTCATTTTTTTTGTAGGGCCCTCCGTGTATATCACTCATGAAAAAATTAGATCGATTCAATAATTGTAAAATTTTCATTTTATCACGTTTGTATCTAAAAAATAGATGATCTATTTAAAAACACGTCTACCGCCCATTTTTCCCGAGACAAGTGCAATAAAATGAAATGTTACAATTATTGAATCACCTCTTTATGTATATCACTCGTGAAAAAAAATTAGATTAATCCTCGTAAATTTTCATTTAATCATATTTGTCTACCAAAAAATATGTGCTTTATTCTTAAAAACATGTTTGTCGTCATTTTTTTAGAGACAAATACAATAAAATAAAAAGGTTTAAATTATCGGATTGACCCATTAATCATATATACGTAGAATCTTACAAAATGGAAACCATGGTGGACCCATGAGCCCGAACATGAAGGTTACGTTCAGATTTGAACTTGAAAGAAAAACTCAATCTTTTTGAAACGTTTAATTTTGTGTTTTTTTTTTTTTTCTCTTCTTGATCTGTCTAGTTTAAAAGGATATGAAGTATTTTTTTTCCCAAAAATATCAACAACAAAAGATCAAAATTTATTATTATTATTTTGAAATTGCTAAAAGCAGCCTACGGGATGGCGTTAATTTTGAAAAAAATTGTAAAAAAATGTATAAAAGTATATTGAAATGGGTGAAAGTGTCATGTGAAGCGTGTTTTGAAATTATAAATGTGATGCCGCCCAAAATAATACAATAAATACGACCCAAAAATAGATTAAAAACAGCATGAATCAGAGTAAATAGTCCTTTCATTACATGAAGTTAATAATACAAAAGAGTTTAACATAATTAAATGCCCTATTGGCTTACATATTTCCAAGACTTGACTTGGTTACACAAAAGGAGACTAGCTCATATACATTTAGCCCTAGGCTTTACAAAAATATTCAATTTAAATTAAAGAAGCTCTTGCCCCCAAAATATCCCTCCAAGCTATTGCCTTGATGGAGGTAAGCCACCAACACCTGAAATTGTTATTCCTAAATAGGGTGAGCCACAACCCAGTAGAAATCATCTAGCACAATATATGAAACTTAGCAAAGGTATAAGTACACTATGCATACATAATGTTAGTGATAGAGACATCCATAGTTTATATAATCATAAAGTAATTCCATTCATTTCATTACATGGACCAGTTTCATCATCTCTTTAACAATCCAAATGAGACTTCAACTCATTAGTTCTACAATCACATCAACAATGCATGAACACTTCAAATTTTTCTTTCACGGAAATTTTGTCCGCGGGCAACCGTCAAACGGGACCCATGTAAACGTAGGCTATACAAGCGCTACAATTGCCATTTTACGGATATTTTGTCCGCGGGCTAGGCACCCATGTATAATTTTGGGACTTTCACCCAGGACACTCTGGCCAACTTAATTATAATGAAGTTCATCCACTTTCTCCTCCCAAACAATCATTCATACATATGCAATGTATTTAAACACAACATCAAACAATGGAGCACATCCCCTTTCCATTTCCACATAATCATACACATACAATGTATATAAACATAGTCATATTCAATGACGAACAACAAGAGATTAGTTTTAATTCACCTAATCCTCATGTAATTTCTACAACAATCATAATTATTCTCCACCGATAGCTCAATACAGTTATTTCTAAACAGATATTCAATCTCATGATAGATAATTTATTCAAATTTTCAAAGAATGAGTTAATACATAACTTACCCCACCATTCATATCAATACTCTCTCAATTTCACATTTTCAATGACAATTTCAATTATCTTTATAAAATAATCATAATAATAGTCATTTTAGGGCAAAACTTCCCCTTGTCTAATTATCAACCCAAATATCATTTCCAACCATTGTGACTCAATATCATTTCATTTTCACAACCCACATTCATGTATTTCATGTTTGTTACCCAAAAAGCAACCTAAGAGGGGGGTGAATTAGGTTTCTACAAATTAAAATTAATAATACCCCAATAAAATTAACTACTAGTACAACAAATTATTAACAAGCACAATGATGAACTTAGCAGTAAATGATCAAGCGAAATAACAATGAAGTATAACTAACATACGGGGTAAATCAAATGATTAACACATGAATATTAGATAGCTATAACAATAGTAGGAAAGTAAAGAGATTAAGGAAGAGGAGACAAACAGATTTATAGTGGTTCGGCTTCAACCAAGCCTACATCCACTCCTCAAGTTTCATTTGAGATTTTCCACTATCTTCTAGCTTCACAGGGGTGCTAGCAACCTCATAAACATGGAGCAATCCTCCATAGATTTTACACAGACTTCACAAGCCCAAACCCTTGCAAATCTTAGGTGATTCACAATCACTCTGAAGATTTCAAGAGCACAATGTTTGCAACACTTTTACAAGATGAAATGATATTTTTGCTTTCAAAGAAAGCTTACAATAAATATCTCTCCCAGATGGATATATAAAATAAAGCTCTGGTTTTTCTGTAAACCTCACACAGGAAAGATAGGCTTAAAGCTATACATCTCAGTGTATAATTTCTGAAAGAGGATGCAAACAAAAATTGAAGAACACTTCTCAGAAAATTTTTCAGAGAATAGATGTGAGTGATTATAGATCAAAGAATATTTTCTGGTTTCTTTGTGACTTGTTTACATTAGAGGCTTTGGTATATATAATGAAACTTTTTGCCGTTTATAGCCGTTGTATTCATTTGAATATCTTCCACTCCATCATTACTAATTTGAATATCTTCCACTTGAACCTTTTGGCCTGCTGCTGTGCTGGGTTGTTTGAACATTTGTTTTAGGCTGTTTGAACCTCTAGTTTGGGCATTATTTTTGGGTTGAAATGAATTCCTGATTTAAGGAAATATTAAATATATTCAAACAATATTTAGGATAAAAGTTTAAGTGAGAAATAATGGGACAAAGTGAATTTTGATTCTATTTTTCTCTTTCAAATAAATTAAAACATAATTTAAATAAATCATCAAAATAAATTTTGGATTCTATTAAAACATAATTAAATAAATCATCAAAATAAATTTTGGATTCTGTTTTTTTTTTTCAAATAAATTAAAATATAATTAAATAAATCATCAAAATAAATTTTGGATTCTGTTTTTCTTTTTCAAATAAATTAAAATATAATTAAATAAATGATCAAAATAAATTTTGGATTCTATTAAAATATAATTAAATAAATCATCAAAATAAATTTTGGATTCTGTTTTTCTTTTTCAAATAAATTAAAATATAATTAAATAAATCATCAAAATAAATTTTGGATTCTGTTTTTCTTTTTCAAATAAATTAAAATATAATTAAATAAATCATCAAAATAAATTTTGGATTCTATTTTTCTTTTTCAAATAAATTAAAACATTAATTAAATAAATTATCAAAATAAATAAGTCTAACAATGTTTAATAACAATCCCTCTTTCCATATATACCCAAACCCTAGGTTTGTTTACAACACCCTCAACTCACATCATTGTCACGCAAGATACGAATAACTAAGCTAAATAACATATGAAGGTGTAGAAAAGATCCCTACCTCAAAAGAAGAAGATGAGTCAAACAAGAGAGAAATTCCAAGGACGCCAAAACTCGCTTCTATTCAGATCAAAATGTAGATCTTGATGAGCTCTACCTTTTTCTCAAAGGCACTAGGGTGAAAAGATCAATAGATCTAGATGAAATCTAAGAGAGAAGGTTAATTCTAGAGAGAGAGGCTCAAGAACAATCTTTTTGGAAAGTTTTAGAGAGAGAGGGATATGAAAAAGTGACTCAAAATATCATCTTCTCGGACTGTTATACGCGCAGTCTGCTCGAGTGTGGAAAGCCCTGCTCGAGCGTTAGACACAAAGTTCTGCTCGAGCGTAAAATTCACAATTCTAGAAGTTTTGCAAACGAAGGTCCCGCTCGAGCGTGAGACTAGATGCTCGAGCGTCCGATGCACTTTCCCAGTATTTTTAGAACTATAAAATATACTGAAGGTTGACGAATCCCGCTCGAGCGGAGGAGAAAATTTGTGAAGCCTGCTTGAGTGCAAGAATGCCTGCTCGAGCAGAGGAGCCAAAATCTGGGGAACAAAGGCTTGGAAAAACAAGTAACCAACTTGCCCCAAACACATAACTACAACTCGATAACCAAAATAAAAGGGAAGATAAGGGAAAGTGATAAGAATAACTATTTAAACCATACCAACCCGAGTCCGAAATGTAATGAGTAACAGGTCAAAATCGGAATCACTATAATAAATCTTTTCACATTATGCTTTTCTTATTGACAGGTTATTATTAGCAAGACCGTTTAAAAAAAAAAAAAAAAATTAGTGGTTTTTTTTTTTCCTTTGTACTTTTTAAGTTTGTCTAATCTAGTGGCACCTAATGGTAGGGTTGTTCAAATACCAAAAAACCACTTAAATCAACCCGTCAATACAAAAAATGGACAGTTTTGAATAAGGCCACAGTCAACTACGACTATCAATTGTTTAAAAAAAAGATTTCGCAGTTAGAAACGGATTTTATTATATTGCAATTGAAGCACTTATAATGCTCAGAAAATTCACATCCATTTTATAATTACCAATCCATAATTATTATCCAATTTCATAATATAAGTGTGAACAAAGAAAATAAATTACAACATTCTTGTAAAACAAAATACATCTCTTCTCATAAATTCATCATAAGATTACATACATTAGATTACAATATATGTAAAATAAAAAGGAAAGAGAATACATCAAAAGTACCATAGGGGCTTACATCTTTCATGGATAATGCCTTGATTACAACAAAAATATAATGCTATCCCGGACAGGTAAGCTCAATACTTGTAGGCACGTAAACATCAAAAAAGAGCTTGCGTGCCCCAATAAGATCTCCACAATTTCTTTAGTTGGGCCGAGGCACATCATCAGAACCTGAGATTTAATATAGTCCATAAATGGAGTCAGCAATGATGCTCAGTAAGAGTAATCTTAACACAATATATAAATATTTTTAATGATCATGATCAAGCAATGCAATGCACATGCCCTGAACAAGATTTGATAACTTTATTTAAAATGCAATGCTCGATGTGCACATGCAACCAATGTTCAAACTCAACAGTAGGACTCTCGTTTGAAAAACCTTTTTGTGATAAATCCACAATACGTTTCTCAAAATTATCACGATCCAAACCCGCCCCAAACAAGATAGTAGCTGTGACCGGCCAGTAGTGTTTGACTACCGAAGGTCTAACAAGACAAGACAAGACAAGACTGGACTAAAAACATTGGGGTTTATGTGTAAATATTCGTCCATTAATTACCAAGAGTCCATTCAGAGCATGTGCATAAGTCATATGAAACAAAACAAGCAAGCTTTTCATTTTATTTAGACATTTATAAGTCTAAACAACACAAAAAGAAAAGTACAACATTTAAAAATATACTCTTAACAAAAACCAAACCATATATATACAAAGTTATCATCTCTAGACTGCCGCTCCCAAAAGTGCACAAACAAAATAAAAAGATTTCTACCTTGACCTCTCTTCTTGAACATCATTTTCACCATCACCGACATACATATAGGGGAGAGAGGTGAGCCAAAACCTAGTGAATAGTAATAAAGTAAGGCTCTATATGAATGAACATCAATGAGCTTTATAAACATAACATCAAAACACTACTTTGAACATATCTTTAACTTGTGCAAGACAAAGCATAACCAGACTTGCAAACATTATATAATGATGGACATTTTAAGGATTACAAGTTCTTAAGCGGCCCGGGTACCGGCTAAATGAAACAAGATGAGTTTGGCCAACATAACATGATTGGTTATTCCCTCAATATTGGGACATGATCTAAAAATGCCATCTAAATACATGATAAAAGAGTATCGGATATTCATTCATAGCAAATCATAACTTAGCTTTGTAAACATAATCAGGTTTTGCATTGAAAACATGATTTATCAACATAGTGTTACCCAATTACCACTCACAAATGGCTCTTTAAACAAGGGGGTTCTGTTTGTCCAATGCTTGACCTGCACAAAGAAATAACAAGATATTGAGACATCTAGCTTAACTTGCATGAACATAACAAATCGAGTACTTAACTTAGTTTAATGTTTTCTTAAACTTCTTTCAAGTGTTAAGCGTTATTTTGAACCTAATTCAATTCTCAATTAAGGGTCAAATACATACAAGGAGTGTCCTATATGAGAGAGAATGAAACAAACATATGCATGAAACAAAGAATTTCTGCACGTACGGGGCTCAAACTGCACGTGCTGGATAGGTAGGGCATGTGCGGCGTGCACGTACCCTTTTTTCAGAATTGGAATTGTGTTTTGAGAGAGCTGGTCGCATATGCGGAGCTTTCAGCCGCATACGCAGTTTTGGGCAAATTCTATCTGTTCGAAAATTCATCAAGTTCCAAGTGTTTTTTTCTTAATTCTAAGGCTAGGGCTCAAGCAAAAATCAACCTGAAACATGTAAATTTGATGACAAACATGAAAATAAGGTTGTTTTCCAAATCAAAACATCAAAACTTGGCTTGATTTCAAGAATCAAAGATCAAATTTCAAGATTTGTCAAGAATTTCAAGAATTAACTCCTTTTCCAAAACCTTTCATTTCTTTCTTCCAAAACATGAATCAAATATGCAAAACTCTTGAAAATTAAAAGAACATATGGAGATAGAGGTTCAGATACATCAAGAACATCAAAAACTACTTCAAAATGATGAAATTTCAAGTTTCTTATATAGTTCTTCAACTTAAGCAAACTTTCATCCTTCTATCTCAGATTTCTTCATTTTTAACTTAAATTGATTCTAACTTTTTCTTGATGTTGGATGCTAGGAGGGTTTACTACAAGAATTTGGAAAGAAATCTCACCTTAGAACACTTTGTTGGATGAATTTGAGGTAGTTTCTCTTAGGTTTTTCTTTTCTCTTCTCTTTCTCTCTTCTTTCTATCTTTTTCTTCTCTTCTCTAGTTTCTTCTAGCTTTTCTTCTTTCTGCAAAAATTTTCCTCCACATCCTTTAGTTTTGTTGACTCAAGGTAAGACAAAATTATGTATAGGACAAAAGGATTGGTGTAACTTAATCTAATCCATGTTAAGACTAATTAAACAAGGTGAAATCGTAATCTCTCTCAACTTAATTAATCCTAATTAAGGTTCATTAATCATACTTAATTATTACTAATCCTGATTAGCAAAACTTATTTAGCATGAAACAGATAAGTAAATTAGACTAAGGTCCTTAAGCTCCTCAATTAGTACTAAAGCACATGCTATGGTTATCAAATCAAGTCTAACGTCATCCCCTAACTCAGGATACAAAACAAATAAGTGTAGACATAACTTTTCAAACTAACTTCTTCTTCTCTTCCTAGTCCTAACAAGCCATATTTCACATAAGCATATAACATAAACCATGAATGCAAGAATAATAGAATATGCATTATGCATGAATGGTTTGGTTGTCACAAAAACTCCCACATTTACTAGCCACCGAACACGGAAGAACAATTGGGCATCTATCACAATTTTGAAACCGTTTCCACATTTATGGGCATCAAGCATGGAGAGGTAATTGGACACCTATTATATTTTGAAAACATTTTCACATTTACCAGCCACCGAGTATGGAGAGACAATTGGACACCCACCAACCTTTCCACATTTACCGGCATCAAGCATAGGAGAGCAATTGGGCACCTCGGTAACATGTTTAACAATATCCCCTACATTTACTAGCACCAAGCATGGAAGGGCAATTGGGCACCTCAACAATATTCCGATTACATTCCCACATTTTCCAGCTTTCGAGTATGGAAAGGCAATTGAGCACCTTAACACATATACAATGTATTTTCAAAACCACGCACACTTTTCAATGACTCGACATTTGATTCAACAACCATGATAATACAAATGCAATGCATGAGTTTGCAAATATTATAATCTGCCCAAGATTTCATTTCCATTATGCTAAAATTGTACACCATCCTCTATTGATAGCCAAAAGATATTATTTCTATTGAAATATTAAATAAATAATGACAATATTATATTATAACTAATTTGTTAGAAATTTTTACAAGTGAATGAGAATTGACTCCATTTGTACAAAAGGGTATAACATTTCATAGTGACTCTTCATATGAAAGGGTGTGACCCAATGGTATCTTTTCATATGAAAAGATATGACCTAAGAGTCCTGACCTTTCTCCATTCGAATGAAAAGGTTCAACTCTTCATGGTGTCTTTTGATATGAAAGGGTATGACCTAAGAGTCATGACCCTTCTGAATGGTCATGAATACTTCTATAAATAGCCTTCACCATTTCCTCAAATCCTCATTCATTCAATCTCAGATTTCTTTTATTCTCATTTCTTCCTTTCGTGTTCGTCATCCTCTCTTACTTTGCATATTTTCCGCAACATAGATTTAGGAAGAGTTTGTGAGAAAGAGAGAGTTACAACATTGGTTTGGTTCGCTAGGCTTGGAATTGTAATGCTGCATTTCCAAGATTTACTCATTGCATCTTGGGAAGTAGACGTCGGTAAATCTCGAAGCATCAAAGCGATGGTGAAATCTACTTTAAGGAGATTGTGTTCAACATAAGCCTTGACCTAAAGTTTCTATTGTTCAAAGTGTTGTAAGCATTAAATTCATAATTTAATTTTGTCAATTTTTTCTGAATTGTTTTATTTTGTTAATTATCTTATCTATACATTTAAATTACACACACATTACACAAAGGACTGCTGGGTTAACAATCTTAAAGTAGATTTTCCTATATTTATTTTAATACAGAAGTAATATTCTGTTTCGGGAAAATTAAATAGTAGTCATATGCTATTTAATTTTTTGTTTCTTTGTTTTTGATTAACTAGTAGTAATATATTGTTTATCATTGGGTTTTGCTACAAAATTTTATTCTGTTTGTTTTGTGTGTATAATTTATTTGTATATGTTTTTATTTGTATTTTTATTTCATCAGCAATAATGGCAACTGAAAAGGATGGTGCTAAGACTACTCCTACCGCAACTGCAAACCCGGTTACTACATCCATGATGCCAGTATTGTCAACGGTAACTCCCCGTCAATACCAATATGTCATGAAGAGAAACCGAAAAAGTTTAATGGAACTGAGTTCAAAAGGTGGCAACAAAAGATGATGTTTTATTTTACCACATTGAACCTAGCCCACTTCACCATGAATATGCTCCAACACTGAATGAGGAAGAAACCGATTAGCAAGTTGTTGCCGCCATAGAAGCATCGAAACATAGGGATTTTCTATGTCAAAACTACATCCTTAACGGATTGGACAATACACTATACAATGTGTATAGTGTTAAAACGACCGCAAAAGAACTGTGAGAATCATTAGAATTAAAGTAGAAGATAGAAGACGCTAGTACAAAGAAATTTGTTGTCGGCCGATTTCTTGACTTTAAAATGTCGGATTCCAAGATTGTAATAAGTCAAGTTCAATATCTCCAATTGATCCTTCATGACATTCATGCTGAGTGAATCCTTCTAAGTTGCAATGATGAATGAAAAATTATCGCCAATATTGAAAGATTTCAAGAACTACCTGAATCACAAACGCAAGGAGATGAATTTGGAGGAACTAATTGTGCGGCTCTGTATTGAGGAAGACAAGGGTCTCATTCTAACAACAAAAAGAGAAAGCATGATGGCAAAGGTCCCAAACAAGGCTTCCAAAGAGGGGACAACAAGAAGTTCAAAGGCAAGTGCTTTGTGAGCGACAAAGACGGCCATCGCGATAAATGTTAATCCGATGGTTTGATTTTGATGATGTTTAAAATATTATTGGATAAATTGTGATTTTTTAATACACGTATTTTTATAACCATTTGACACAAAATATAAAAATGAATTTTATTATTTTGATACATGTTGCATCAGTTTAAATATAATTAAATATATTAATTTTATATAATATAATATAAAAAGAAAAATGAGAGACACAGTGGGTGTGTTACTTCAAATCATTTCCATTTCATATTTTATTCCTTTCCTTTGTTTGCTCAATTTGTGCAGTCTTCTTCGGCTAGAGTGTAATGGTTAAATGAATTCAAATGGAAGACGAATATGGAAACAAAGAGGATCATGCATAGAACTTTCAAACCTTCCAATGACTATATCGTTTTTTTCTTTTTTCTTTTTTCTATAAAAAAAGCATAGTGCGCAAGAGAATAGGAATTGAAGTAGAGAAAAATTTCGATGATATTCAAGAGTTCTCAAAACATTCTATTGTGTTCTTCATTGAGTTATATATTTTTGTGAGAGAATTTGAGCAAAATTGTAAAAAGGTTTTCACACTCTTCTTATTATTCTTGTAAGAATAAAAAAATAAAGAGTTTTTGTGATTTTTTGGGATAAAATCACTTGGCTAGTAAAGCTCATGTCAACACCTGGACTACTATGTGTGAGCAGTAATACTTTATTTCCCCTAAGCAGTCATAGTTCAAGTTTGAGACCACTACTGACTCTAGAGTAGAGGTTGCTGTTTCACTAATGAAAGTTCAATGCAGAGCATACCTTCATGATGCATACTAGTCTATCTTTGTTTGGTAATCTCTCTTGTCCTTGTTGATATTAAAATGAGTGGGGGATTGTTGGTCCATTTTAATATCTTTTATTTATTTATTGATATATCTTGTTCATGAACGGAGTTTCATTACTTTGGTAACCTCTTATCTTGTTCATGAATGAAGTTTCATTACTTTGGTAACCTTTTATCTTGTTTATGAATGGAGAGTAATTAAAATTCATGAACTTGGTGGTTAGTTAGTTTTTGGAGTTACTCCATTTTCTCTAGTTTAATGATCATCTTCATTTTTGGTGTAACTTGTAAGGTCCTAGTGGCCTATAAATAGTCCATCTCATCTACTCTTTTCTAAACCAACACACACCAACTATTTTCTATACAAGAGAGATTACTAGCAAAGAAGGGTGTTTTTTCTTGGTGGAGCTTTGGGTTCACCATCTTGTGCAGAGTTGGCCTGAACCATACGGCAAGTGGTCGCACTACAAGAAAAAACACTTTTGGCGACCACCTATTTTTTTTGGTCGCAAATACTCCACTTTCTGCGACTAAAATTTAACTTTTGGCGACCACAATTTTTTGGTCGCGGAAAATCACCTTTTGGCGACCAAAAAAAAAAGTTGGCAACGAAAAGTATACCTATTGGCGACCAAAGGCTTTTTTGGTCGCAGAAGATCACCTTTTGGCATGTCACGACCCCATTCCGCCCCTAGTAGAATGGTGCAATGATGGCCAGCAATCCGAGATTACCGAAGGCCAACTTACAAAGTCACACACAATCAGAGTATACATATGGGGCTTACATGTGCGGAAGCAATAAAATTTAAATCTAAATAGTCCACAAGAGCTGTACATAGATCAAATGAAATGGCATACATAACGTGGTTTTACAACCTGAATTCAAATAAAATAAGGTACAAGATACATCTTGATCAAAAGGCTTCTCGAGCCGACACATACAAAAGAAATGAATTACAAAGCCAAAAAGCATAATCTTCAAGATGCTACAAAATATGAGTCCAAAAACATCTTGCAAAACACATCTAGGCGTCACCGCCTTCTTGCTCGTCACCTACATATATATAAGGAGAGGGTGAGCTTGGATACTCAGTGAATGATATTAGTAATAAAGGTTTGAATGAATGATATCCGAGATCTTTTCCAAAACAATACATATCATAACTTTACAAATCAAAGGGATGAACCAAGTTCATCTATCAAGTCTTTCAAGCTTCTTGGATGTTAATAACATCTACATAATACCAAACGATGACATTCCGGACAAATAAACCCACGCGGAAAACCGTCAGTGGCAAAACAAGGGAGATATCTCAAATAAGGATGCAGTTGCATTATAGTCCCCTGGCACTAAGGACTTTCAAAACAAGGGTACTAGTTGCATTATAGTCCCCTAGCACTAAGGACTTTCCCCAGAATGTCATCAAAACAAGATAATACTTGATACAAAAACTAGAGATAACCATTCATGCTTGATCAAATACTTTTACAAAACAAACCAAAGCTTTATCAAAACTTTATAACATAGCTTTATTAAAAATACCACTCACATAGCTCTTTGGGTGTAGGGATTAAGGCAAGGATCCAAAACCTACAAATACATAACAAAGTCTACTGAATGCACTTCAAGAAGACAAGAAGAGATGCTCAAGAATGGACATGGAATGCATTCTTAAAACAATCTTTTCATGAGTGCAAATGATCCCGGCATTTCTTTCCAAAACCAAGTCGAGACAAAGTAAAACATGCTGAGAGTTAAATCACTATTTTTCATCTAGGGAAAACATGCTGGGTACCAACCAGGTTTTTGCCGAGGTCCCACACCTCTTGGCCGAGGTGTGGTTACCAAGGCTTCAGCGGACGGCTGTCTGCCGAGGTGTTCATGCAAGATAGACTAATGGTGCAAGTGATCATGCAAGGTAGGCCAAGGTGAGATACAATGCTTGGCCTAAGTGTGAGATCTAGGCAAGAGTGGTCTTGGTGTCCACACCTAGGGAAATGTGAAGTCTGGAAATCTAGGTTTCCCCCTTGAAGAACATGAAGAACAAGAAGGACAAGAACATGAAGAACATGAACATGAATGCTAAAATCATAACTTCTTTATTCAAAATTTGAGATTTCATGAGATGAATTCAAAAACATGGACTTGGGTACCCATACTTGAAGATCTTATGAAAACAAACACAAAAACATGGATCTTGGTACAAACTTTCGAATCAAAACGTGGTTTTATTCCAAGAACACAAGAACATCATTTTCTCTTTCTAAAACAACTTTAAACCTATGCATGGCTCAAGAATCATGCAAGATCATGCAATGCGATCGAATAAACATAAAGAATAACAAGAGTAAATCAAGAATCTAACCTCAACACTCGGATCAAACGGTTTAAACTCTAAGGATCAAGCTTGGAAATCTACTTCTCTCTCAAGAACTCCTCTTCCTCTCTTCCTAGGACAAAGATATGACAAAATGATATGCTTTCTCTACTGCCAGCAGACTTAACCCTCTGCTGGGACACATGGCACCACCGGATTGGGTTTCCTCAAAAAGGTGACTAACTGACAAGACAAGAGCATGACAAAGTGTGTATAACAAGTAAGGTGACATGGGTACTCTGGCAGGTAATGACCTCGGATCAAGACATAGGCTTCGGCAAGTAAGGCCTCAATGATCTCGGCTAGGAAGGACAACACTTGGCCTAGCTGTGCCACACCTCGGCCTAGATGTGCCACACCTCGGTCTACGTCATACCAGTCCAAGAACAAGATCACCAGGTGTAAGGATAACATCTTGGCCTAGATAATACACATCTCGGCCTTGGTGATGAACACCTCGGCCTAGATAATGACATCTCGGCCAACATGCCAGGGTGAAGGTGGAGGTCAACCAAAGTGGTTCCAAGATGGTCCTAGGTGTAAGAGGTTCAAAGGTGTAAACTAGGCTTAAGATGACATCGGCTACACACACACCAAGCAAGAAACAAAACATACAAGCAACACTTAGACAAAACGAATCAAGGTCTGTAGATGCAAACTTATCAAGACAATTCATGTGAATGCATGCGAGTATGACTAGGATAAAGTGAGGGTTGTCACATCCTTCCCCCCTTAAAGAAGTTTGGTCCCCAAACTTGAGTTACCTTGCCCCACAAACAACTCCGGATGTCGGATTTTCATTTCTTCTTCCATTTCCCATGTAGCATCCTTGCCATAATGCTCTTTCCATTCTACCTTCACCATCGATATCAACTTGTTCCTCAACTGTTTCACTTGCCTATCAAGAATCTGTATCGGCTTCTCCTCGTAACCCAAATCTTCATTAATCACTATCCCAAAATGATTAATCACATGCAATGGGTCTCGGATATGCTTCCTCAACATCGAAACATGAAATACATTGTGGACTTGACTTAGTTCTGGCGGCAAAGCAAGTCTGTAAGCAACGGGGTTAACTTTCTCAAGAATTTCAAATGGCCCAATATAACGAGATACTAATTTACCTTTCTTCCCAAATCTTGAAACTCCTTTCATCGACGAAATCTTCAGGAATACATGATCCCCAACTTCAAATTCTAACTCTCTTCTTCTCTGGTTGGCGTAACTTTTCTGTCGACTCTGAGCAGTTTTGATTCTTTGCTGGATAAGCTTAATCTTCTCGGTTGTCACTTGAACTAACTCGGGACCAATCAGAGCTCTGTCTCCTACCTCGGTCTAACATATCGGCGATCGACACTTCCTTCCACACAAAGCTTCATACAGCGCCATGCCAATGCTAGCTTGATAACTGTTGTTGTAGGTGAATTCTACTAGTGGCAAGTGCACTTCCCAACTTCCCTTGAAATCCAATACACATAGTCTAAGCATATCTTCAAGTGTCTGAATTGTTCTCTCTGTTTGCCCATTGGTTTGGGGATGAAAAGCTGTGCTAAACCTCAACTCGGCTCCTAAAGCTCTTTGTAGACTCTGCCAAAATCTAGAAACAAACTCCGGATCTCGGTCTGAAACAATGGATATCGGCACTCCATGAAGTCTCACAATCTCGGTCATATACAATGAAGCAAGTCGATCGGCATTAAATGTAGTCTTAACAAGCAAGAAGTGTGCTGACTTAGTTAACCTATCAACTATAACCCAAATTGAATCCATACCCTTTTGCGTCCTCGGCAACCCGATTACAAAATCCATGGAGATGTGTTCCCATTTCCACTCTGGAATTGACAAAGGTTAAAGAAGTCCTGCTGGCCTCTGATGCTCTGCTTTCACTTGTTGGCAATATAGACACTGAGATACGAACTCGGCTATCTCTCTTTTCATATTTGGCCACCAAAAAGTTTGCTTCACATCTTGGTACATCTTGGTATTTCCTAGATGAATGGCAAATCTGGAACCATGAACTTCCTGTAAAATTCTTCTTTTCAACTCGGGGACGTCGGCCACGCACAATCTTCCTTCAAACTTAAGTACTTGATTCTCAACAGTGTACCCTGACCTCGGCTTGGTGACAAACTCATCAGTCACCCTTTTTAAGAATTCATCCTCCATCTGCCTGGTTTTCACTTCCTCAATAACAGTCGGCTCCACTGAAATCATTGCTAAACATGCCAAACTCTCAACTAATTTCCTGCTTAAAGCGTCGGCCACCGAGTTTGCTTTACCTGGATGGTACTGAATCTGCATATTGTAGTCTTTTAATAACTCAACCCACCTTCTCTGCCTCATATCTAATTCCTTCTGGGTGAACAAGTACTTCAAACTCTTGTGATCTGTGAAAACTTGGCAAGAAGCTCCATACAAGTAATGACGCCAAATCTTCAAAGCAAATACTATAGCTGCTAATTCTAGATCATGGATGGGATAGTTCTTCTCATGGGGTTTCAATTGACGAGATGCATATGCTATAACCTTACCCCCTTGCATTAATACACAACCCAAACCCTTATGCGATGCATCACTATAAATCTGAAATTCCTCATTACCTGACGGTAGTACAAGAACTGGTGCAGTAACTAACCTTGTCTTGAGTTCCTGGAAGGCTGCTTCTCTACCCTCGGTCCATTCGTATGTCACTCCCTTTTGAGTCAATTGTGTCAATGGTACTGCAATCTTCGAGAAGTCCTTCACAAACTTCCTATAATAACCTACCAAACCTAGAAAACTACGAACCTCGGACACTTTAGTCGGCCTCCGCCAATTCACTATGGCTTCAACCTTGCTAGGATTAACTGAAATACCCTCTTCATTAATCACATGCCCCAAAAATGAAATGCTGGAAAGCCAAAACTCACACTTGCTAAGCTTGGCATACAACTTCCTATCCCTCAAAATCTGTAAGGCAAGTCTCAGATGCTTCTCATGCTCAACTTCACTCTTGGAATAGATCAATATATCGTCGATGAAAACAACCACAAACTCATCTAGGTATGGCTTAAAGACTCTATTCATCAAATCCATGAATGCTGCGGCAGCATTAGTTACTCCAAAAGGCATTACCAAAAATTCGTAATGGCCATACCTCGTCCAAAAAGTAGTCTTCTCAACATCCTCGGCTTTAACCTTGAGCTCATGGTAGCCCGACCTGAGATCAATTTTTGAAAAGACTCGTGCTCCTTGTAGTTGATCAAGCAAATCATCAGTCCTCGGCAATGGATACTTATTCTTAATGGTTACCTTGTTCAGTTCTCTGTAATCAATGCAAAGACGAAGTGTACCATCTTTTTTCTTAACAAATAGAACTGGTGCTCCCCAAGGTGAAGTGCTCGGCCTAATAAAACCCTTATCCAACAACTCTTGTAATTGTAGTTTCAATTTCTTAAGCTCGGCTGGGGCCATTCTATGGGGTGTTTTGGAGATAGGTTGGGTTCCCGACATGACGTCAACAGTAAATTCTATTTCTCTATCGACTAAGTGGCCAGGCAATTCACTTGGAAAGACGTCGGGGAATTCTCTAACAACTGAGATGTCGGCTATTTCAACATTTCCATTTAGATCACTTAATATACTACACAGATAACCTTGACACCCTTTTTGGATCAACTTATACGCTTTCATGGATGAGATCAAGTAAGGTGGGGGTACTACTCCTGCACCCTGGAACGTAACCTCGGCTTGGTTTGGGGGTTTCAAGGTGACACTCTTGGAAATGCAATTAATGGATGCACGATTAACTACTAACCAATCCATTCCCAATATGACATCAAAATGGGTCATGTTCAACGGCATCAAATCAACAAGTAATTCAACATTCTCAATTACAACTACACATGCTCTATAAATGGATGCGACAGTCATAGTTCTCCCACATGGAGTAGATACAAATAACACATAACCAAGGGGTTCTAGTTCCCTATTCAACTTCTCAGCAAATTTAGCAGATACAAATGAATGTGTAGAACCCGAGTCAATCAATATGTATGCATCTTGAGAGCAAATTAGAAGGGTACCTGCCACTACTATCTCAGCACTCTGGGTGCCTCCTGGCACTAATGCAAAGACTTTGCCCTTGTAGACACCCCATTTTCGACCGCCCTTAAGACTTGGGCACTACTGATGGTTTACTTGGTGGAGAAAGGTGTGCAGAGACACAGGTTCAGTTTCTTCGGCAAGGAGAGAGGCAAATCTCAACTTCATACCCCATTTTGGACCAAAGCTATTTTGAATGGTTTTTAGACCTTAAAACCCTCTCTTTCAAAACATTTTTGAAATAAAATTCCCACGATGTTCCGACGCTCGCATTTCGGTAAATGTTGCGCTTTTCAGTAAACCGAGCAAGGACAAAGTGGAGTTGAATGAAAGAGAGATGAAATCTTTGAAAAATCTTTCAAAACACCTTACTTAGGGGTTTGAAGTTGAAGAAAAGAGGAGAAGAGGGAAGAAAACAAGTTGGAGAAGAAGATCGGCAGAGATCCGGGTAGAAGGGAGTCGAGCAGCCCTCGCTGAATCAGGCCCATTCATCTGTATAATTGGAGTTAAGCTATGAGGCCACCACCATTGGAAAGAAGACTTCCGGGGCTTCACTTTGCACTTAAGAATCTCCTAGAGCCAAGTCCGGGTGGAGGAGATATGATTGGTTGAAGCTGGGCATCATCCCAGTTGGATTGAGTTTGCGCGGCTTCACCGAAAAGGGCATAACTTTTTACACAGGAGGAATTTTAATGCAAGGTTTGCGCCATTGGAAAGCTAACTTCCGGGGCTTCAATTTGCATACCCACCAGCCATTTTTTGACCTTGAAAGCATCTATCGGCAATCTATTTTGCCGACCGGAAATATATTATGCCGACCGGCACTTTATTTTGGCCGATGACCAACTTTTCTAGCCGGTTTGCACCCTTTGCACCCTCCAAGCCTGGTGCATACCAGCTGTGCCAGCTGGGATGCACAGAACCAGCTCCACGTGCATATATGTTGCTATTTTGCACCCTTTGCACCACTTTTGGCCCCTCTTGTGCACCCTTTGCTCAAGGCTTCTTGAGGAAGCTTTGACCCCTTGTCTTGGCTTCCTCAAGAAGCCTACCAGCTGTCCAAGCTTCTTGAATAAGCCTTGAACCCCCTTGACCCTTTTTGAATAGCTTGTCTTATAAGCTTGGCCTTTACATTGCCTATTTAAGAGAGGCCTCCTTCTCCATTGGGAGGTTGGAGATTTTGAGCAAAAAAACCAGAGGGAAGAGATATATATCTGATATACATACATACACCCTCTATATCTATCTCCTCCAAGCCTCCAAACACCCTTGACCTTGCACCATTTGCCCTACAACCCATAGCACAACACCTCCATCCTCCATTCCAGCACTTGGGAGGCCATTTGCAGAGGTTAGAAGCTCAGAAACTTGGACCAAGGGCTGCTGGTTTGCTGCTCTTCAAGGGTAAGCACCCATTTCCCTTAAACTTGCATTTTTTAGCTTCATTGGTTAGCCTTATTTAAAAGTATTTTTGAGCTTCGATGTAAACTGTAAAGAGACTTATTTTGAGCCCTTCTTCAACATTGAAGAAGGGCTCAACACTGTTGGGGACCTCCATGTGTCACTTGTCATTGAACCCCTCTTTGGTCCCCATTTTTGCATGACTTGTTAGCACATTGAGCTTCTGTTTTTCGACCCTGATCAGAACTGAAAAGGGTCTTATTTTGACCCCCTCTCCATGTCCTATGAAGGGTCTTTTGCTGTTTGATGCATGTTTTGTATACTTCATGTTATAGCCCTCTTGTGGCCTTAATCTTGCATTGCATTTTGAGCATGTTTGTATGTTGATTTGGGGCTTGTCATCTACTGTAAGTAGTCATGTTTTTGGTCCCTCTTCAGTGTTGTAGAAAGGTCTTTTTCAGTTTGGGCTTTGCATCTACCACTTGCTTCATTACCTCCCTTGCGGAGCCATTTTTGCATGATAGCTTAGCCTCACTTTTATTCGCTGTTTGGCCATGCTTTGAACTGTAAAAATGCTTGTTTTAGGGCTTTCTTGCTTCTATCTTCATACTCCATGTTCAAATCATGCATGTATTGCATAGCTATAGGCCATTTCATGTGCGTAATTCATGTTTCGGGACTCGTTCCGTGCATCGGGTATCATTTTGCCATGTTTCGGGGCTGTTTTGCATCTCATTTTGCCTCTGAAATTTGCATGTTTGCATATCATATTCCATGTCTTGCCATGTCTTGTTAGAGTGGCATTCCGTGCCGTAGGTTCGGTCCTCGGTTTGCGTGCACGTATGCACGCACTTCGAGTTGTCTCATTTTCACCTCATGGCCGCTGATGTGAGTGTTGCTAAGGTCCACTCACATTGGTGTAAGCCCATCTTGCATTGTGTATGCCATGTTACAATGTGTTGTGCATGTTATGTTGTTGCATTGCGTCATGCCTTGCATGCTTGCTCGCATACTCATATTGCATACTTAGCTCGCATGCTTAGGTTGCATTTGGCATGCATCCCTTGCCTCTTGATCAAACATGATAGAGGTTGGGGCCTTTTATGTGTTTTGTATGTGCATTTCATTTGATATTGAAGTAACAAACTTGGCCTCTTAGGCCATCACGCATCGAAATGCGCAATTGATGGCCCAAGGGTCGAGGGCCACACTCCCTTGAGTCCATGACATGATTGGGAGAGTGGCCATGCACATATTTGCCTGAAATTACATGCCATCCACTGTCTGTCTTCTGTTGCTGTCAAAACTGTCTTCTGCAGGAAGTTTTTGCCGACCGGCAACATTCAGTGCCGACCGGCAAACAATGTGTGGCCGATAACTTCCTTTGTGGCCGGTGACCATCTCCCTCGGCCGATGATGTTTCTATTTGGCCGGTGATACTCCCCAATATACAGAGAGCATACTTTGGGACTTTGGCAGTTTTTGGAGAGACAGGGCAGTGTAAACAGAGGCAACAGTGGCATGGTACGAGTTTTCCGGGCAAGACGGGCCAAACATGTATCATTCACGCATCCCGAGGCGGGGGCTGCGGCCATCTTCTCTTTGCATTTATTTTGATTAGATTAGAGGTTTTGTAATAATTAATTCAGTATTATTTATTCGGACTGTATATTCTTTTGGTCCCTCCGAGCGAGGGCGAATTTGTAATAAGTGTGCGTGAGTGTGTATATGTCTTCCAACCCCACGTCTTTCTTCCCTTTTATTTACCTGCTTATGATGGTAGATTAGGGCATATTTAAATTAGCATACCTTATGCTGTGCATGCGTGCATCCATACATTTGTTATACATGCATCGGGCTCGGCACATCATACAAACTGCATTGTATTTCAATTCCAAATTGAATACGTGTTATTTGTAGCATTTCACATGCCATGTTTAGGATAGCCGAGCCTGTCTAGATTGCATCTTTGCATGTGTTGCATTAGCCATTTTTAACATGAACTAGGATCATGCATATGATTACTAACTAGTTTCTGTTTTGGCTTGGAGTACTAGGTGAGCTTTTATGCTTTAGCATACCGCATGCGTGTGAGTGTTGCCATAATAGCATGATTACCATGAGGCTAGCTGCTTATGTGATATAACTGCTTGAATGCCTGTGGATGGAGGTCGAATTGCTTAAATTGGGATAATGCATGAAAACTGTGAGTTTTAAGCCCACTCGATAGTGGCAAAACCATCTTTTCTAAAGCCCACTCGAGGGTGGCAAAACCTGCATTTTAGCCTACTTGCGAGTAGCAAATCATTTTCAAAACAAACATGAAATGTTTTATTCCAATTTAGGCGATTTGGTCTATACTTGTTTGCTGCACGCACAACATAGTAATTCTAGGCTAATAACCGGAATAAGAACACATAACGTTTTCAAAATTGGATATCATGGTTAGTAGAGGCCGGTCTTCGGACCGGGCGAAAGGGGGTGCTCATAGCTGACCTTCCCCGATCGTACCCAAGCTCCCGAGCCAAGACAACTTTGGTGATGACGGACACGTGGCCTTCGGCACCGAGTCAGGGTTTCCTAAATTTCCCATTTTAAAAAATATTTAGGTGGCGACTCTGTATCTGGCAAAGCAGTCCATGTTTGGCACTTCTTTTCAAAAATCTGTTTTTCTCAAAACGATTTGCCAGAGTTGGACTCTTTGGTTTAGATTTAGAACCGCAATAAACAGAAAGGGAGTCCGAACTGTAGTGACCCCAATATGAACAGAACGGGACTCACCCTCCCGGGCCGTTCGGGGACGTCTACAGCCCTGCCTCATCTGCTCCTTGCCGACGTCACTTTTCTGTGCAGAGCCCGAAGTACTCCCATTTTTCTTGCCACCATTAACATTTGTCTTCGGGCAGTCTTTCACACGATGACCTATCTCACCACATTCAAAACAAGCTCTAGACGCCCAATGACAAACTCCAGAATGTGGCTTCCCGCAACTTGAACATGTCAGCCTAGTGCCACTTTCCTGTCTTGAGTTGCTTGAACTACCTATGTTCGTTTTCTTCCTGGCATCAAATGCTCCTTGGTGATTGTCGTAATTCTGTCTCTTCCTCTGGCTCTCTCCTGAACTCTGGTATCGATTCAAGTTAGCTTCTGCAAGGATGACCTTGTCCAATACTCCGGCGTAAGTCGGCATGTTGAGCATGTTAACTCGATCTTGTATCAACCCACGAAGCCCACTTTCAAACTTCCTAGCTTTTCTATATTCATCATCGATCATGTGAGGTGCGTATCTCGCCAACTCGGTAAAAGCATGGTCGTATTCTGCCACTGTTTTGTTGCCTTGTGTCATGGTCTGAAACTCAATGGTCTTGCGATCTCGGACACTAAGGGGAAAATGCTTGTTATAAAACAACTCCAAGAATCTGGCCCAAGTCAAGCCTGGATTGCCTTCTCGAATCATCATCCACCATCTTCGTGCATCGTCGTCCAACGTGAATGCTGCCAATGACACCTTCTGAGCGTCGATGCTAGGAAAAATCTCAAACAACTTCTCCATTTCCAAAACCCACGCTTCGGCTTTCATCGGCTCTATACCCCCTTGGAATCTCAGCGGATTCATCTTCTTGAACTCTTTGATCAAGGTTATTGTGCCGTCCCCATATAAAGCTGGCGGCGGAGGCACTTGTGGCACTGGAGGAGGTGGAGGCGGAGCTGCATGTCGGCCGTTTGTCTGCTCGGCCTGAGTAGAAGTAGTACTAGTGTCCTGTGGCCTAGGTTGTCGCAACTCACGGACCAAACCTTCGACCAACCTTTCTAATCTGTCTAATCTATCCTCGGCATGATCTCGGCCAACTGGAGGTCTACCCCTTCTCATGATGCTAGAGGTATGCAAAATGTGACTCTTAAAACAAAATGAGCAAATAGACATGTATGCAAGTAACAAATGATCATGCCGAGATGATGCACACCTTGTCAAGTAGCAAGCAATATGATGCAATCCTAACATCATTCTAAGGGACATCCTATGCTCTTTAGGACTCAAAGTGTGTGAATAACGTACTATAAGGAACCGGTGCTCTGATACCAATCTGTCACAACCCCATTCCACCCCTAGTAGAATGGTGCCATGATGGCCAGTAATCCGAGATTACTGAAGGCCAACTTACAAAGTCACACACAATCAGAATATACATTAGGGGCTTACATGTGCGGAAGCAATAAAATTTAAATCTAAATAGTCCACAAGAGCTGTGCATAGATCAAATGAAATGGCATACATAACGTGGTTTTACAACCTGAATTCAAATAAAATAAGGTACAAGATACATCTTGATCAAAAGGCTTCTCGAGCCGACATATACAAAAGAAATGAATTACAAAGCCAAGAAGCATAATCTTCAAGATGCTACAAAATATGAGTCCAAAAACATCTTACAAAACACATCTAGGCGTCACCGCCTTCTTGCTCGTCACCTACATATATATACGGAGAGGGTGAGCTTGGATACTCAGTGAATGATATTAGTAATAAAGGTTTGAATGAATGATATCCGAGATCTTTTCCAAAACAATACATATCATAACTTTACAAATCAAAGGGATGAACCAAGTTCATCTATCAAATCTTTCAAGCTTCTTGGATGTTAATAACATCTACATAATACCAAACGATGACATTCCGGACAAACAAACCCACGCAGAAAACCGTCAGTGGCAAAACAAGGGAGATATCTCAAACAAGGGTGCAGTTGCATTATAGTCCCCTGGCACTAAGGACTTTCAAAACAAGGGTACTAGTTGCATTATAGTCCCCTAGCACTAAGGACTTTCCCCAGAATGTCATCAAAACAAGATAATACTTGATACAAAAACTAGGGATAATCATTCATGCTTGATCAAGTACTTTTACAAAACGAAGCAAAGCTTTATCAAAACTTTATAACATAACTTTATTAAAAATACCACTCACATAGCTTTTCGGGTGTAGGGATTAAGGCAAGGATCCAAGACCTACAAATATATAATAAAGTCTACTGAATGCACTTCAAGAAGACAAGAAGAGATGCTCAAGAATGGACATGGAATGCATTTTTAAAACAAGCTTTTCATGAGTGCAAATGATCCTGGTATTTCTTTCCAAAACCAAGTCTAGACAAAGTAAAACATGCTGGGAGTTAAATCACTGTTTTTCATCTAGAGAAAACATGCTGGGTACCAACCAGGTTTTTGCCGAGGTGTGGTTACCAAGGCTTCGGTGGACGACTGTCTGCCGAGGTGTTCATGCAAGATAGACTAATGGTGTAAGTGATCATGCAAGGTAGGCCAAGGTGAGATACGATGCTTGGCCTAAGTGTGAGATCTAGGCAAGAGTGGTCTTGGTGACCACACCTAGGGAAATGTGAAGTCTGGAAATCTAGGTTTCCCCCTTGAAGAACATGAAGAACAAGAAGGACAAGAACATGAAGAACATGAACATGAATGCTAAAATCATAACTTCTTTATTCAAAATTTGAGATTTCATGAGATGAGTTCAAAAACATGGACTTGGGTACCCATACTTGAAGATCTTATGAAAACAAACACAAAAACATGGATCTTGGTACAAACTTTCGAATCAAAACGTGGTTTTATTCCAAGAACACAAGAACATCATTTTCTCTTTCTAAAACAACTTTAAACCTATGCATGGCTCAAGAATCATGCAAGATCATGCAATGCGATCGAATAAACATAAAGAATAACAAGAGTAAATCAAGAATCTAACCTCAACACTCGGATCAAACGGTTTAGACTCTAAGGATCAAGCTTGAAATCTACTTATCTCTCAAGAACTCCTCTTCCTCTCTTCCTAGAGCCTCTCTCTCTTCCTAGGACAAAGATATGACAAAATGATATGCTTTCTCTACTACCAGCAGACTTAACCCTCTGCTGGGACACGTGGCACCACCGGATTGGGTTTCCTCAAACAGGTGACTAACTGACAAGACAAGAGCATGACAAAGTGTGTATAACAAGTAAGGTGACATGGGTACTCTGGCAGGTAATGACCTCGGATCAAGACATAGGCTTCGGCAAGTAAGGTCTCAATGATCTCGGCTAGGAAGGACAACACTCGGCCTAGCTGTGCCACACCTCGATCTAGGTCATACCAGTCGAGGAACAAAATCACCAGGTGTAAGGATAACATCTCGGCCTAGATAATACACATCTCGGCCTTGGTGATGAACACCTCGGCCTAGATAATGACATCTTGGCCAACATGCCAGGATGAAGGTGGAGGTCAACCAAAGTGGTTCCAAGATGGTCCTAGGTGTAAGAGGTTCAAAGGTGTAACCTAGGCTTAAGATGACATCGGCTACACACACACCAAGCAAGAAACAAAACATGCAAGCAACACTTAGACAAAACGAATCAAGGTCTGTAGATGCAAACTTATCAAGACAATTCATGTGAATGCATACGAGTATAACTAGGATAAAGTGAGGGTTGTCACATGGCGACCAAAAAAAAAGTTGGTCACAGAAAGTATACCCTTTGGCAACCAAAAAAAAAAGTTGGTCGCAGAAAGTATACTATTGGCGACCAAAGGCTTTTTTGGTCCCGGAAGATTATCCTTTGGTGACCAAAAAAAAAAGTTGGTCACGGAAAGTATTCTATTGGCGACCAAAGGCTTTTTTGGTCGCAAAAGATCACCTTTTGGCGACCAAAAAAAAAAGTTGGTTGCGGAAAGTATACTATTGGCGACCAAAGGCTTTTTTGGTCACGGAAGATTACCCTTTGGCGACCAAAAAAAAAAAATTGGTTGCGGAAACTTATGGCGGGATAAATTAAAAAAAAAATGATACTACTGTAATTACATGCTATTTTTCTGTTTAGGCATTAAAAGTTTTATAAAATAATATATAACCCAATTTTTATGGGTTATATATATTTTTTTCCCAATATAAACAAGAAGCATGTTATTGGCAGAGTGGATTGGGTGCATGGTGATTCCTTGGTCACGAGTTCAAGTCCTAGGCAGCACAAAAGAATTATTTTTTTTGGGTCAAGGCGTTGACTTTTGGCGACCAACTTATCTTTGGTCGCTAAAAGTTTACTTTTGGCTAATATGAATTGGACTTTCCGCGACTGTAGACGCGTCCCTTCGGGCTTTGCTTACTACAGTTCGGACTCAAATGTCACGGTTCTTAATCTGATCTCACAATGTGCGATGTGAGATTGATAAATCACCAAAGAGTCCAAATCCAGCAAATCGTTTTGGAAAACTGATTTTTGTAAAGAAGTGCCAACCATGGACTGCTTTGCCAGATACAGAGTTGCCACCTAAATATTTTATTTTTGGGGAAATTTAAGAAATCCTGACTCGTGCCTAAGGCCGCGTGTCCGTTATCACCAAAGTTGCCTTGGCTTGGGAACTTGGGTACGATTGGGGAAGGTCATCTATGAGCACCCCCGTTTGCCCGATCAAAGATCGGCCTATACTAAGCATGATATCTTGTTTTTGAAAACACATGTGCTCTTATTCCGATTAATTAGCTAGAATTACTATGTGATGCGCACAACACACAATTATAGACTAGATCTCCTAATTTGGAACAAAGCATTGCATATCCGTTTGTTAGGAAAATAGTTTGAAGTTTGCTACTCGCAAGTAGGCTAAAATGCGGATTTCGATGAATTGTTCCAATTCAAGTAATCCAACCTTCACTCACAAGCATTCAGGCAGTTAAAGCAAATAAGCAATTAGCCTCATGGCAAACATGCTTTCATGGCAGTCAATAACACACATGCAGTATGCTAAAGCGTAAACACTCACAGTGTACTCCAAGCTAAAACAAAGAACTAGTTAGAAATCATGCATGATCCTAGTTCATGTTAAAATGGCTAATGCAACACATGCGAAAATGCAACTAAGATAGGCTCGGCTATCCTAAGAATGTCATGTGAGATGCAACTTGGTACATGTATTCAAATAGGGATTGAAATACAATGCAGTTAGTATGATGCGCCGAGCTCGGTGCATGCAATACAAATGAATGGATGCACGCATGCATAGCATAAGGATGCTAAATGAAATATGCCCTAAAACTAACCATCGTAAGCGGTTAAGTAAAAGGGAGAAAGAAATGGGGATTGGAAGACATGCATCACACACACACACGCTTATTACAACAATGCGCCCTCTCGAGGGAGGGACCGAATAAAGAGCTAACTAGCTAATCTAAGCTAATTGAACTAATTATTACAACACAATTAATTAACTAATCCTAGTTAACTAATTATTACAAAACGAATTGAATAGCTAACGCATTAACTATTAAACGTACAGACCAAAGAAAAACCTAGCTACCTAAGCATGGCAGCTAAGGAAAGCAGTAAATCAGGAGCCTCAGAGGTAGAGGAATGCATGCATGTCTGGTTGCCTCGTTCGGAAATCCAATGCGATGCCCCGATTTGCCTCTGTTTTCATTTGTTCTCAGAACCTTGCACCAAGCTCCAGAAAGATAAAACTTCACCTTGGGAATCCTATGGGAGGGTGGCCGATCACTTTTGGTCTCTCCAGACACCTGCCGACCACTTTTTGTTGTTGAAAACCAAGAAAAGTGGTCGGCCAGCTACTTGTTCTGGCTGGCCGGCCAGTTGTTGCTGCTAAATCCCAGTTTTCTGCAACAGAGAGCAAGAAAGGGCATGGCAATGTATTTGCAAGATATGTGTGCACAACCACCCTCCCTATCATGTAATGAACTCAAGGGAGTGTAGTTCTGGACCCTCGGACCACCAATCACGCATTTCAATGCATGATGGCCGAGAGGCGAAGTTGCACAATTTAATATGAAATGAATGCACAAGTAAACACATAAAGCCTAAAACTCTATCATGGATGATCAAGAGCGTCGGCGACCGGGAATTAAGGCACATTTCATCACTTTGAGTATGAAACGTCCCTCGTTTCCCGTGTTTGGACTAACACCTATTCCAAACACAATGCAAGCAAGCATAGCATACACAATGCAACTCAAGCATGCAAGTATGCAATATGACTTAAGCATGCAAACATGCAATGCAATATGAACAACCTAACAAGGCTAATGGCATGCACAATGCTAAAGCATGTAACAACTAGCATACACAATGCAAATGCTAAGGACTAGATGGCATGCTCAATGCAAGGCATTCATGAGGTCCTAAGCATAATGTAATGCATGAATGCACAATGCAATGCAACAAGGGTAACTTATGTAATATACCAAGCATGGCAATGCTCAATGTAATATACATGTTATATCCAATGGACTTAAACCAACAGGGTAGACCTCAATCATGCCCAAATCGGTAGCCATTGGTGATGAAATGAAGGCATATAAAGCAAGGCATGCATGCACAATGCATTGGCCATCAAAGAGGCCAAAGAGCACAACTCTCAAGAGTGCTCAATGAGTGACAAAAGTGGAAGTGTAACAACATTAAGTGCACTGAAATGAAGCAAGAAATGATGCTAAATCATTCAAACAACATAAGTAAAGCATGCTAGGGTCGTAAGGCATGAAAGCTAGTAAAGAGCAACACAAAGGAGGCATGCAATACATGGCACAAATGCATGAACTAAGCATGGACAGAGCTCAAGTAGGTCCAATCATGGACCCAAAACATGCTGAGACGAGGGCCCAAAGGCCTAGGCATGCAAGCATACGAGCTAAGGCATAAGCTAGGCAACCATGCACAATACTCGAAGGCACTTAAAGCATGATTGAAGTGGGGACATGGCAAGTCTATATGCTCTGAAATATCATGTTAGGTGATGCCAAATCATGTACACAACACAAATGAAGCATGCAAAGGTGCTCAAAGCTTGAAGCAAGCAAGAGCATTTGTACTACAAGTATACAAAACATGAAGCATGTGATTGAGGCAACCTAAAACAGTCTTAGTACATGTTAAAATGAGTCTAAAACATGCAAGAAAGGAAGCCAAAATGTGCTAGCATGAAGGGCATGAGGCATGATGGATACAAGGCAAATAAGGTGGATTACATTGCACCTATTAACACCAAGCATGGAATGACTTAAGAAACAAAAATCAGAGTTATGTCATGGCATAATAACCCCAAAAACACACTAAAATGGTGGCTCGCAAGCGAGGGCATGAAGGCATACGCAATGGTTCATGTTAAGGCATAAAGGGGGAAACCCTTCAACGCATTGAATGAGTGATAAATGTGAATGTATGGCCATGAAACATGGACTGAAATCACATAACAAGTGATGCCAAATCACTGAAATAAGCCAAGTAATGCATGCTAGTGGATTCAATGCATAAGGCTAACAAGCTAGATTGAACTATAGCTATACAAAGCAAGTCATGAATGACCAATGCAACCAAAATCAGATCTTAAACATGCTAAAACATGAACAAAATCTTCTCAGAGCTAAGCCAAAAGTATGCTAAAATAATATGTTACAACATGATGCATGTTAGGCTAGTTTAATGGGATTGCACTACAAGTGCAAGGAGCATGCAAAGGCTAACCAAACCAAACCTAAACAGAGGTATGACATGGTAAAAAAAGCCCAAAAACATGCCAAAATGGACACAACATAGGCTAGAATGAGATGCTACTTCATGAAGCATACAAAGCTAGTGTGTGTGATTTACACTACAAGTGTATTAACCATGCGTGGAGTGACCAAACTAAGCAAAAACAGTGGTATGCCACAGAAAAATAACCACAAATAAAAGCTAAGATGTGGCCAACAAACACTTAGTAAAGATGCTCAAACATGAGGCTTATTAAGGCATGTATTGAAGATGCAAGGGAAGGGGATGGCCCTCCCATTTCTAGGACCTTAAAACACCATCTCCACCACTGAAATCCCTTTGGATTTCAGTGGTGAGAAAGCCAATACAAGGTGGTCCCGAAGCTCACAAAAAAGCTCAAAAATAAGGCTAAACAAGGCCTAAGAGGGGGTAAACAACCTCAAACACAAAAGTGATTTGAAAAAAAAGATCAAAAGCATGCAAAAATAGAACTTTTATCAGTTATAAGTTAAGCTTAAAACAGCATGCAAGATAGGCTAAAAGCTTAAGCAAGAAAGGGGGTTTTAAGGCTTAGAAACTCACCCTTGAAGGCCTTCTTTAAAGCTGTAACTCCAGCAAGTTTTTCAAGCTCAAGGCAACCCAAGAACACCAAAATCAACCCCTAAGCACCTCAGTAGCAAAAGGATGGTGTTTGAGTGTGTGTTTGTGTGTTAAAATAAGACAAATCTACACTTTAAGGCATAAAAATGAAGAACAAGAGTGATATAGAAACAAAACTATATGTAACTCTCTTAGGGCAAATTTCTAAACCTAGAGGAGGGAGCGGGAGCTTCCCTTTTCTATAAGAGGAAAGCCAAAGCTTCTTGGAGAAGCTAAGCATCAAGCTAATTCCTCCATACACGTGCATGGAGGATGGCTCAAATGCTCTCCAGCTATGCCAGCTGTCCCAAAATATCTCCAAAAAGGTGTCAAAAAGCAGCCGACCACTTGAAGTGGTCGGCCTGCTAGTAAAAGTGGTCGGTCGACCACTTTAGGTGGTCAACCAGAATAGAAACTGGTCAGCTATAGGTGGGAGAGGTCAACACACTAAATGCAAGGTGGTACTGTGGTGGTCGACCATAAAAGATGGTCCAAAGACCAAGAAAGCCAGTTATCTGACAAGAAAACTAGCTGGAAAAAGAAAAAGTGGTCTCCAAGGAGAAATACTGGTCTCCTACCCTTGTACCACCTTCCAAACAAGGAAAATAAGGTTTGTACCAAAAATAAACCAAAGTGGATACAAGACGAGAAATCGGGAGGCAAAACACGCGGCCAAGAGTCCTGAAAACTAGCTGACGAGCATCAAAAGTGGTATGCAACCACAAAAGTGGTCTCCCGGACCACAGTGTTCCTCTAGGCAGAGGCAACAAGATGTGGTTCAAAAATCACGCCAAACGGAGAATGTTAAGCGGTCCCGAGACAAGGCGCGCGGCTAAAGGCTCCAAAAATCAGAAACTAGTCTCCAAACGGGAAAAGTGGCCTACAACCATGAAAAGTAGTCTACGACCATAGAGAGATGGTCTACAAGACCACTCCCTCCCTCTGGGAAGGGAAAACAAGACTTGGTTCGCAAACCGAGCCAAAGCACAAAAAGTTCCGAGACCCGGAAGTAAGGCTCTCAGTCAAAACTCCGAAACCTCAGAATGAGCACAACATGCACCATCACCGAGTGCTCAATCGATGATGTCTGAGTCTTAAGGTCGGTCAAAAATGGGGTGTCTACAGCGAACAAAAAAGTTGGTCGCGAATGGTCACTTTTAGCAACCAAAGGTTTTTTCGATCGCAGAAAACTATCTGTGATGAGGCTTTAGCGACTAACTCGCGACCAACATATTTTGGTCGCGAAAAGGTTTTAGCGGCCAAATATGGTACCTTTCGCGACCAAAATGTTGGTCACAGAAAGTGTTTTTTCTTGTAGTGTCGGGCTGTTATATCCTGGAGGGGACAAGTCATAGTTTTGTGACTGCTGCATCGGTATTTGGGTTCTTCCTACCGCAGTGGGTTTGATCTTAAAGAAAACGAGATATTCGTGCCTTAGCCTAATCTATTTGTATCTCATTTTCTTTGCATCATTTATTGATAAAAAATTATATTTTATTGATAAATGATGCAAAGAAAATGAGATACAAATAGATCAGGCTGAGGTACGGATATCTCGTTTTCTTTAAGGAGATCAAGCCCACTGTGGTAGGAAGAACCCAAATACCGATGCAACAGTCACAAAACTATGACTTGTCCCCTCCAGAATACAACAGCCCGACCACTTGTCGTATGGTTCAGGCCAACTCTGCACAACATGGTGAACCCAAAGCTCCACCAAGAAAAAACACCCTTCTTTGCTAGTAATCTCTCTTGTATAGAAAATAGTTGGTCTGTGTTGGTTTAGAAAAGAGTAGATGAGATGGACTATTTATAGGCCACTAGGACCTTACAAGTTACACCAAAAATAAAGATGATCATTAAACTAGAGAAAATGGAGTAACTACAAAAACTAACTCACCACCAAGTTCATGAATTCTAATTACTCTCCATTCATGAACAAGATAAAAGGTTACTAAAGTAATGAAACTCCATTCATGAACAAGATAAGAGGTCACCAAAGTAATGAAACTCCATTCATGAACAAGATATATCAATAAATAAATAAAAGATATTAAAATGGACCAACAATCCCCCACTCATTTTAATATCAACAAGGACAAGAGAAATTACTAAACAAAAATAGACTAGTATGCATCATGAATGTATGCTCTGCATTGAACCTTTATTAGTGAAACAGCAACCTCTACTCCAGAGTCAGTAGTGGTCTCAGATTTGAACTATGACTGATTAGGGGAAATAAAGTATTACTGCTCACACATAATAATCCAGGTGTTGACATGAGCTTTAATAGCCAGCACATTACGGCCTTGTGCTTAACCCAGTTTTCATGAGGCATATTTGAGAATAAGCCTTGGCGAGAGATAGGGTCTGGAATACATCGAGGGGGATGGGTTTAAAGCCTATAAAATAATAAACCATGTATGAGAATACCCAACCTAGGGACCAGAGATCCTGCAACTAGGTTTAATGGGAAGAACGAATCATATGGTGGTTGTAAAAATGCACTCTTAATATTTTGTTATCCATCCCTATGTGCATTACTATTGGAAAAATAGTGAAAAAATTTCCAAAGAGGATACTTGTGGAGTGGATGTAGGGTTGGGTTAAGCCAACCATTATAAATCATAGTGTTTGCTTTCTCCTCCATTTGCTCATTTTATTTTTATTATATTCATTTATATTGTTGCACAAATTTATTTGTTTATATATTGGGTTAATATGTAACGCCCACAAATTTATAATCCATATTATAATTGAAACCATTAAATATCTTTCAACCATTACAATGAACACCATTAAAGAACATAGTCTTTTACTCGAAATAATCTCTTTCTCATTGAACTATTCCAAGTGAAATATACATTGTTTTTTCATCACCATACAATCATGAGTAATAACAGTTCAAAGAGCAAGAGAATACAAAAGTAAAGTGCCCTAATGGCATACACGTTTTCAAGGAGGGCCCTTGATTACAAAAAAGTTTGACGTTCAGTCCCAAATAACAAATTAGCCCCAAAGCTTTAGCAAGTAACAATCAATGAGCCCTCATGCTCCATTCAAAACATTTCACTGCCTCATCACTTCAATGGAGTCACACTATCTTCACTGCCCTCTCCTTCCTACTCTTTGACTTGGAGCTAGCCTTCATTAATTCCTCCATGTGGGTTGGAGCCAACAATTCATTCATATGGTCCTTGGAGTTTTTCTTTTCCCTCTTTTAATTCCTAAATTATTGTATTGAGACTGAACACCTAAATCTGTTGGCCACATCAAAAAGCTTGCAATGTTTGTTGGTTCTTGTTGCTCTATCATGTCATTTGGGTTCTTGATCAAATTGCTCTCTTGCTTTGCCTCAAAAGATCTCATTCCTTGAATCGCCTTGAGGTGCTCAATCTCAGTTTCAATCTTTTATCTGGCGAATTACAACCATCTTTTGTTATTCTCCATCCAGGCAATAGATTTATCAAGTAATAAATTTGATGGTATGATACAATCTTCGTTCCTTAGACTAGCTTCGAATCTGATATATTTCAATATCAGCCAGAACAACTTTAATGGTTCATTCCCTTCATTTATTTTCATTAATTCCCCTTTCATCAAACTTTTGGATATCTCCTTCAATGAATTTACCGACCAAATTCCTCATGGATTTGGACAATGTTAGAAATTGGAGGTGCTCCGAGCAGATGTCAATTCCCTCTCAGGGCCAATTATAACTTCTTCATGTGTTAGATCTAAGTCAAAACATTTCTCTAACAACATCCCAGGCCAAATATCTGAACTAGCAAACTTGGAGAATCTAGACCTCTCTAGAAATCGTTTCTTAGGAGAAATCTCAGAATCGCTACAAAGGCTACATACCTTGTCGCAGTTTAATGTTGCGTACAACAATCTATGAGGTCAAATACCACCGGGATCTCAATCTCAGCTTGATCTTTTCGGAAGCTCTTTGTATATTCGGAATCCAGAACTTTATGGGCTGCCACTCCCAAATGCTTGTCAAATTAGTGATGGTAGTAAAAAGAACCCGTTAAAATGAAAAAAAGCTCTTATTTTTTCTCTCTCTAAAAACCTCTCTCTCTCTCTTCTCTCTCTAAAAACCTCCTTCCCCGACCTCTTTTGGGCTGGCCGGCCGCCGCCTTTGGCTATGGCGGTCGGCTGGCTTAGCTCGTTTCGGCGGCTGTCTTGTTAGTTTTTCTTTCAATAACTTGAGTATCCCATTTTCCCCACCTTGGTATGTTTTTTGTTGCTGCGGAGAGTTTTTGGTGAGTCAGGGGCCGTTCAGGTATTTCTTCAGGGGGCTGTCCAGGTTTGTCTTCGGATGTCTTCTTGTGTTTCAACCTTGCCGTTACAGCTGATTCATCAGGGGAGTCCAGGAATTTCATTCGAGCGCTCTTGGCGAGTAGGAGCTTGAGGGGTGCACTCTGGTTCGTAGGCGATTCAGTTCTTTCCAGTTTTCACTCGAGCGCTCCTCCTCGAGTGAGAGTTTGAGGGGGTGAACTTCTACCATTTGTATGGAGGTGTCCCAACGGGTGGGTCGGTGGTCGGTGTTCGGTAGGTGTGTGGATCCGCGGTGGGAGATAGATGACCCTGTGAGGTAGGAGTCTTATTGGCTATGGAGTTTGGCAGCAGTTTTTTTTGTGGGCTACAGCAGAGGCTTGGCATGGGTACGGGGTGTGAGTTAAGAAGAAAACCTGGTGGGAGTTGATCTGTGGGTGTGTTTGCGGGTGTTGTGATCTGTGGATCTGTGGGTGTTGTGCAGGGGAGTTGCAGCAGCTTGGTGTCTTCAGCAGGGGTGTTGCTGGGTTTCCCCGGTGGTGGCTTTGGGGTCTTCTCGGCCGGTGTGGGTAGTGGGAGTTGGGAGTTGCAGCAGATTAGGGGTGGCGTGTTGATGCAGCAGAGGCGTAGGGTGTTGATGCGAGCAGAGGCGTGAGGGCTTTGGGAGGTGTAGCAGCAGAGGCGTGGGCCTGGGCAGAGGAGTGGGTTGTTGATTAGATGGGTTTTTAGTTCGGGCTGCTTTGGGAGTTGGTTTAGTTAATATAGTTTGGTTTGGGTGTTTTGGTGGGTAGATTATGTGGAGATTCATGTATTTTAATTTTCTAGTTAAGTTCTTCTTAACTTTTTTTAAAAAATCGAGAGGCTTAGGGGTTGGTTGTATGGATGCGAGTAGCAGTAGTAGGAGTATTTTTATACTTCCGAATCTCTCTCGATGCATGTCGTCTTCCTGTACCTTTAATTTCATGCTGTTAAATGAATTTTTCTTGCTGATCAAAAAAAAAAAAATTTAGTGATGGTAGTAATGCAAGTGACATTCAGGAAGAGGATGGTGATGAGCATAAAATTCCATTGTTCGATCTTGTCGTTGGCTTGGGATTTTTTACTGGTTTTTGGGTTGTTTTGTGCCACTTTATTGCTCAAAAATTCATGGAGACATGCTATTTTGACTTTTTGAATGACATAAACAATAGAGTAATTTGTAAATATTGGAGCAAAGCTAGGAAGATTGTGGAGAGAATTCTCCAAAGCTAAAGGTTGCAGTCTCTTTTCACACTCATATAATTTGTATCAACAGATCTCTTTCAAAAGCAAACCAGATTAAACCATATTAGCAGCACACCTGGCATAGACAATAGTTCTTGCATTGTAATTATGGATTATAAATTTTTTCTTGATAACGTTTTTTTTTTTTTCCTGATTTCAGACCCTTCTGACCAGTGAAGAATGGCTAGTCCATGTCCAGCAATTGTAGTTGCAGTTAGGCACGCGTGACAACATGAACGCATACATTGGCTGCACTGATAATATGGCATGTGCGACATCATGAGCCTTTGTTGTAAGATATGCACCTACTGGTTTTGTTATCGTATGACGCTCCCATCATGTGTAGTCAACTTAATAAATAAATCAAAGCCTAGCTTCCCACATTTTTTTGGGTTTAATTATAGTACTGTTAATGACAAAGAAAGTAACAAAATATCAAGCCACACAGCCTTCATGTGCTCATAAACAGATTTAACAGTATTATACTATATATTTATATGTCAGAAGATGTAAATGCAAAGGAACCCTATTCACCTAGTTTTTCATCCTTCTTAGGATTAGCCATCACAAAGTTGTTAATTCTTTGTTGTTGGGACTAAACTAAATCTCATGTTTCAGTAAATGTTACACCCTTTTGTTTTCACGTATAAATATTTTCTGTTAGACAGACATACATGCTTTCTGTTAAAATGCATGTAATGTAGTATTGAAAGAAAATGCAAGTAAGGTTCCATCACAAAGCCTGTTATAGGCGCACCATAGCCTTCATTTGGCATGCCAAGCTTTTTAACTTTTTAACTATTTTAACCACAAAAACATAAAATAAGTTTTTTAGCCAATAAGATAAAACATTATATTCAAACCATAATTATTTTATTTTTTCTCTCACAAAAGTCAAAAAAGCCAAAAAGTCTATCCCAAATGAGACTTTTTAGCCCAAGGCAAAAATAGCCAAAAAGGCAACTTACATCCCAAACGAACCCTAATAAATAAAATTGTTAATTGTCGGATGTGTGGTATATGTTATAGGATTAATTGTGAGACGTAGTTGTAACTATTGCTCGATGGAAACAATAATAAGCCAATATTTACTCAACATGCCCCTCATGTGTGGCAGGATCTATTACATGCTCTAATACTATATTAAATTGTTGATCACTAACTCATCTAACATTGAAGATGTTAGAAAGAAGAACAATTTTATTATTTATATTATTTTCTAAACACTCCACTAAATTGCTAAAGGAGCTGCTAAACTCAAAATTTAGATAGATTTCAAAATCTTGGTTCTCTACTATTGCTATCCCTCCTAATTTGTGTCAAATTTGACACTAATTAGCAATTTTCAAATATGTCAAATCATTACCTTAAAATAAAATAAAAATAAATTGAAATTTCAAAGACCACTCAGAAACCACCACTAAAACTCAACGGTAATGCAAATCAAACTAAACCATAAATTAAACGTCTCTAGGAGAGATAGATGACTACGACAATTGGTATCGAAAATCTTGATCAATGGGTGCCAAAATCACTACAACTGGATTGTTTCTAGCCAATCGACTAAAATTATGTTTGGTTTAAGGATTTGAAGAGGGATTTGAAAAGAGAAGGAGAAAATGTGTGTAAAATTAGGTGAAAATGTAAATATAATTTCACATACTTTGTCTCTTTTTCTTTTCAAATCTCTCTCAAAATCCTTAAACCAAACACAATCTAATGGGTGTTGATGAAAATACACTCGATGGAGATAGGGAGGTCAATCGATCATGTGATTAATAAAGAGGGAGATTTATGTAGAGAGAGAGAGATTGATGAAGTTTTTTTGCATTCGTGGAGATGATCACTAATTGGAGGAAGAATTGATGAATAGAGAATTTATGAATAAAAAGAGATTGATGAAGCTTTTTTTGTTTGGGAGATGATCGCCAACTAGGGTTTTCTGAGAAGAGGTATGACTATTGCATCGCAAAAGCAACATTACTAAATTTTAGTATTTTGACGACGTAACAGTGTCAAAATTTAACTTTGAAAATCTACCATCAGAATTGTTTTAGAAGTTGCCAATGGTCCTGTTTGATAGAGCTGTGGGAAAGTGTTTATAACTTATGCCTAAACAGCTTATAACTTATAACTATGAACATAAGCTGATTTCTGACTTATAAATTAAGCATCTCCTGTCCCACTCAAACATAAGCTGATTTCTGACTTCCAAAAAGCTATAAGTTATAAGCTATAAGCTAAACCAAACAGATCAAAATAGCTTAAATTAAGTTGAAAGCTGAATAAGCAGCTTTTAAGCTGCACCAAACAGGGCTAATGTTATGCGTTTAGTTAGAATGGAAAATAAATAATACATGTTTTGGAAGAGCAAGGATTCTCCCCTTCTCTTTCCTACTTGGCTCCCTCCTTGCAATGGTCAAAATTCACTCTAATGCTGTGTTTTGTTACTGTGTTTCGTTGGGGGGATTTGAGGAGGGATTTGAAAAGGAAAATGGAAAAGGTAGGTGAAATGTGAATAAAACATACCTATATTTTACCTAGTTTCACACATCTTTTCCCTTTCCTTTTCCAAGTCCCTCTCCAAATCCCCAACCAAACGCAGCGTAAGAGAATCTAATGGCCCAGATCATCTCAAAAACATTATTTTTTAATTTTAATTTTTTTAATAAAGTGATCTGGACCGTTGAATTCTCTTAGAGTGAATCTTGACCATTGCAAAGAAGGGATCAAGTAGAGAAGGCAAGGAGGGGATCCTTGCTCGTTTGGAACTTGAAATATAGTTTGCAAAGCATAATTTTTATTTTATTTATTATTATTATTATTATTTTAGGGCAAATTATCTGCATGTACTCTTTGAAAGATGGAAATTTTATTTTCACATATCTAATTATCTCAGTACACACACTTAATGAAATATTATTTTAATGGTAATTATATCCTAAACTAAAATGATCATAATAGACATCCACTAACAACCATAATATTATATGAAAATATTCTCTGTACACATTTTATATATAAAAAAAAAAAAACTCAATGTACACCTTTTGAGTAAAAAAAAACTAAACCCTAGTTTTTTTATTGTTATCACTTTACTTGCTACACATTCTATACTCATCTATTGTTTACAAAGCAACACTCTTATAACAACTCTTATATTGCTTTAATATACTCTATTAGTGATGAAAATGTTAGGCTCCGTTTGGTAAGCCTCTCAAAATATAATTCTATCAATTGATTTGAGTATGTTGTTTGTTTGGAGCTTTTAAATCATAATTCTACACCCATTTCTCAAAACTCAATTCAAAACATAATCATTACTTTTCAACCTCATAACCAAACACATAACTCAAAACTCTTTTTAAAACTCAATTCAAATCAATATTTTAATTTTTTTAATATTTTAAATATTTAAATATTTTAATTTTGTTAAGATATTAAATATTTAAATATTTAAATATGTTACGATTTTTTAAATTTTAAATTTTTTGAATATTTTTAAATATTTTAATTTCAAAATATTACGATTTTAATTTTTAAAATTTTAAAATATTTTATAAAAATAAATTCAAACTCTATTTTATAAAAATATTTTTAAATATTTTAATTTTTTTGTTATGTATTTGGTTACGATTTAAGTGTAGAATTGTGAAAGTAATATAGAGTTTGGAATTATGTGTTTGGCTATGAGTTTTAAAAATAATTTCTTAATTGAGTTTTGTTTTATGTGTTTGGTTACGATTTGAGTGTAGAGTTTTTTTAAATTTAAAATATTAACATTTTAAATTATTTAAAATTTTTGAATATTTAAATTTAAATTTTTACGATTTAAATTTTTTGAATATTTATTTTAATTTTTTACTTATTAAATTTTTTAGATTATTTAAATTATTTAAATATTTATGATTTAAATTTTTTGAATATTTATTTTGAAAAAAAATTATTTCCTTTGTAATATTTTCAATTAAAAAATTGATTAATGTTATTTTCTGTTAATAATAATTTTTTTTAATTGAATTTTAAAAAGAATTTCGTTATGAGTGTTGATCAGAATTTTCAATAGTGTGAAAGTAATGTGTTTTGTTATGAGTTATAATAATTTGAATTAAGTTTTGAAAACTCTTTCCAAAACTCATAACCAAAACAAATTTTCTTACTTCACATGTCAAATCAAACTTTCAAAACTCAATTTTTCACTCAATTCAAAACTCAATTCAACACTCTATTCAAAAACCATAACCAAACAAATTTTCTACACTCAAATCATAATTCCACAACTCACAAACTCAAAATACAACTTATACTCTCAAATCACATTTACAAAACTCTACCAAACGCAACCTTAGTTTTTTTATGCATAATTTTTTTTTTTCCATTCGCGGTTTTCAGTCGGACAACCAGTGCCGAATTATTTCATTATATTTAGATATCAATTGTCGAATTATTTCATTATATTCGGATATCAACTGCCGAAAGGTTTTTTTTTATTTTTTTTGGAACAAATTTGTTGAACTAATCACTTTTATTCGGAAGTTAAGTTCCGAATTAAATGTATAATTTCAGAAAATTAGTGTCGAAATCCCCAAATCAAAAAAAAAAAAATGAGGGTTTTATGGTAATGGAGTGCATAGAGATATGAAAATGGCAAATGCAATAACAAAATGGTAAATGTAATAATAAAATGAAAAGATGCCTTATTTTCAACAATATTTTGGAGGGTTTTCAATGGAGGTTCAATAGGGTTTTCAATGGAGGTCTTCAATAGAGAATTTTGTCTTCATTTCACTTCACACTATGGTCATGAATAGTCTTCACGTGGGTCTATAATGGTCTACAAATCTAGAAGCAGGGTCACTCAACAATTGTGTGGAAATGAGAGTTGAGTGGTGTGTATATAATGATTATAAGTGAAGGGTATAATTGTAACTTTTAGTGTATGGATTGAGAAAATTAATTAATAATCAAATTAATAAGTGTGTGTACTGAGAGAAGATGTGCACTGAGATAATTAAGTGTGTGGAAGTAGAATTTTCCTTGAAAGATGTGTACTCTATTTAATCTCACAACATTTTAAGTAGACCCAATGGTTCTACGTGTTTTTCTTATTATCTTTCTCTGCGTTTTCCTTCTTCTCTTTTTCTTTCTGATATCCGCGGACCGACGATCACTCCTTCTTCTCTTTCTATTTCTCTTTTTGATATACAGTCTATAACGTCCCAAAATTTGTCATCCATTTTATAATTAAAACCATTCAATATTTTCTAACCATTACAATGAATACCATTGAAGAACAAAGTCTTTTACCCAAAATATAATCTCTTTTCCATTGAATTATTTAAAGTGAAATATACATCATTGTTTTGTTAACATACAATCATGAATAATAATAGTTCAAAAGGCAAGAGAATACAAAAATATAGTGCCCTAATGGTGTACACATTTTCAAGGATAGTCCTTGATTACACAAAAATGGACATTCAATCCTAAACCACAAAATAGCTTCGGAGCTTCGACAAATAACATCCATTAAGCCTTCGTACTCCATTCAAAACACTTTCGCTACCAAGTTCCTTGGGCGGAGTCACACCATTAATTCTTGAAACATTGTTAGTTGGGGTGAGCTAATGCCTAGTAGGAATACTATTAATAGAGTATATAAATGATCGAGATGCATATGATTATGCTATGCATGTGTTAAGAAAAATCCATATTTTTTCTTTTAAAATCAATGATATTCAATACATGATTTTCATTTAAAATCTCATCCACAACCATAGGGTAGTAAATACACTATGACCTCTCAAGCAAAAGCCTCAAAATCATACTTGCATCTATAGATTTATATACTGAAAATATTCCCACATGTGCCGACTCTAAAAATGATGGGGCAATAAGCACCCAAAACATTTCCCTTCTACATTTGCCGACTCCTGAAACGGCGGGCTCATGGACACCAAAAATCATGTTTTTTCTACATTTGTTGACCCCTGAAACGGCGGGCTCATAGACACCCAAAAACCTTTTCCCACATTGGTTCAGCGATAAGCTCAAGACAGGGCAATTGGGCACCTTAACTCCCCACATGGGTACCAATATAATACACAACTCATTTCCAAAGCCCGATTCACTATCCGGACTCATACGCTATTTATCCCCTTTCAACATTTCCAAAAATTCAAGAGATTGTAGGATCACAAAGATAAAATCATAATGCATATAATGCATGAGTTCACAAATCTCAATTTGCATAAGGCTTATTCAATTTATAAGCAAGATTTAATAATAGCAAGAAACAAAAGGATTTTCTCTAATTTCGCATTTCCACAACTCCAACATTCATCTATCTCAACACAAATTTCCAAGATGAATCAAAGCTTACATGTTTCAACACATTTATAAATATCATTTACCTAATTTCAAGGTTTAAGAGTCAATTGAACAAAACCCCATATCAAATCAAGTTTGAAAACTAGGGTTTTTAGCAATTTGGGGCTTTTCCCCTTTGTCTCTTTAAGAACCAAGATTCATCATCGTCTATAATCAACAAGAAATATTCATAATCTTTCCCATAAATTAGGTATAAGCCCCTTTTTGTTTTTCAAACTCATTTTATATTAAAAAAAATCATCACACACATCGCTATAACTAAGAAAATACCAAATATATACCTCAAATCATAGATATACCAAGTTAAAAGTATTTCTAGAGACAAGGTGTAACGACCCTCGTACTGCTTACCAAATAACCACTGAATTATATACTGATTACTGCTAATTGAGACCGATAATGACTGATAAGTGAACTGGATAAACTACCGAACTGACTGAATGAAATTGAAACTGAAACTGAATAAGTTATCTACTGAATTGCATATTGTTTCTGTTGATTTATGTGATTATCTGTTTGAGTTTATATGTTTAAATTGCTAATTGAAGGCCTTATCGGCGGCCGATTGAGAAACCGTTTGATGTTTTGTGATCAGCATAATTTATGTGATTTAATGATATATTTATCTGAAAATTGATTAGGAATGATTAAATTAGATTAAACGAGTTAATTACGAACTTAGACGTATTTACCGAATTGCCATCCATAGTGGACAATTTGTTTATTATTATACTTGAGCCTATACACTTGAGTTAGACATCTTCATCAGCTCTTCCTCATGTTTCAACCGACCAAACAAGTGAGAAGAGAGAGAGAGTGAGAAATAAGAGAGAATTGAACACATTTTGTGGGTTTAGCTTGGAGAATTGGTGGAATTGCTAGAGAAGTGGCTATGTAAGCTTGCAAGACTTGAAATCAACACCCTAGGTAAGTGAATCACCATCTTCTTGTTGTTCTTGAGCCTCATTTTGCATGGTTCATACTCTATTGTAGAGCTAAGTCATGGAATTGTCCATATATGTTAAATTGAAGCCAAAATGTTGCATGTATGGTTGAATTAGTAATTTTGAAGTTAAATTCTTGAAGAATTGTACATGCATGTTCATGTTTGTATTATAGTCCATGTTTTCAAGTTGTTTTCAAAGAATGGAGCTCGATAGAGCAAGATTTGGAGATTGAAATTGGTTTGAAACTCATGCATTGCATGTTTTCATTTTATTCTTAAAAATGGGTTTGAAATTGTATTTAATTGACTCACCTTTGGGGCTTGAATTCTCAAATTGACTTTTGAAACTTGTTGTATATTAAGTTGGGATGTATTCCCCAGAATTTGGGCCCAAGAGGTTGAGTTTTGGATGGTTGAATGCTTGGTTCGAACTTGGGAGACAAATCTGGAAATTCCAGATTTGGCTTCCTCGCTCGAGCGAAGGACTCCTCGCTCGAGCGAGCCCTTTTGTTTTGCAATCTCGCTCGAGCGAGCATCGAGCGACCATCGCGCGTAAAATTCCAGCAACCAGTACTTTCACTGTTCATGCAGATCGCTCGAGCGAAGCCTTTGATTTTGGAAGCTCGCTCGAGTGAAGGAAGGCTCGCTCGAGCGAAGCTCTTATTTTCAGCAACTTTTGAAAAATGCCTTCCAAGTGTATTTTTGCATCCTCATCCCATCCTAGGCATTCTTAGGCCTAGTTTAAGACATCTTAATGAGGATTTAGACATAGAACCACACCGAGGAAATTTAGGGATTTAATTATCATCCTTCCAACTGTAAACTTAGTGTGTGTTCTATTCTGTTTACTGTTTAGGGTTGGCTATCGGGGACGCGCTCTAGCTGCTATAAGCCTAATCTCCGTGAGTAACAGATTGTGTAAAGATATGTTCAAAATGGTTATATTTTGAATACTGAACCGAATTGTTTATTGAACTGATATTGTTTATTGAATGAATGTATGTCCTGTATTCTGAACTGTATTGTGGCATCCTTAGCACCCACTGTTATTGACTGTTACAGAGCTCTGTCGGTTTCCCTGTGAAACCATACTGTTTACTGAATGATTGGCCATCATTACTGTTGGGTCTGTTAAGACTCGGTCCTTTTGGACCTACTGTTATAGGCTATTGGATGTACCACATATGACTGTTTGACTGAAATACTGAAAGACTGAAATACTGTTTAATGAATTGTTTTCATTACTGTAAGGACATTCATTCATAACCTCTTTACGCTTTATGTTATTCACTGGGCTTTAGCTCACTGTTTATATATATATGTAGGTTCTCAGCAGCCAGACCGGAGCTAGGAGCGTGGGTTAGTCCCCAGTTTTGTCAAGCCAGCCATTGTACCTCACTGTGAGGTTCCGAGACGCCATGCCATGGCTTGGGGTGTTTTTGTCTTCCCCACTTGTCTCCTACTGTTTTGTACTGTTGTATAGACTGTCTACTGTTTTACTGCACTGTTATCGGGGGATTGAGTTCCCGTACTGAATGTCTGTAAATGATTGTATAGTCTGTATTGTGTTGAATGCATGAATGTATGAAAAAAATGTTTTTGGCATACAGATTATCACAGCTCAATGGACACTAGTTATTGACTGTATTGGCTTCCGCCAGGCCCTGTACTCTGTTTTACTGTATTACTGTTCAGCAGGCCTTCGGTAATCTCGGATTACTGGCCAGTTACGGTGCTAAACCCATAGGGCCGGGTTTGGGTCGTGACACAAGGAGACAAAAGCCCAACAAGAACTTCAAAGAAAATGCGAAACAATCAGTGAAAACCATATCTAAGCTTGCTCTTCACTTATCTTGGAAGATCTAAGGTGAATCTATAGTTGAAATGAGGGAAATCAAGAGTTTTGGATTAGGGTTTTTTGAAAATAGGTGATAAAGGGAGAGAGGAAATGGAAAAGTGAGAAAAAATGAGCAAAAGTTGATTTTTAGTAAGTTGATTCTGAATAGGCCACTCAAGCGCTCACTCTTGTGCTTGAGTGAAGAAAGAAGGCTTCCAGAATATTAGGTGTAAGGAGCAGACCGCTCAAGCGCTCACTCTTGTGCTCGAGCGAAATGAGATTTGTTGGACAGACACAACCTCAGTTCCTAAGGCACTCCCTGCATATCAACCTTATTTCCATTTAAAGTTTATAATGTAAATAAGGAAATACCCCCATTTAGATTCAAAGAAAAATACAAAAGAAAAATCAAAATCTAATTAAATCAAAAAACGGTTCCCCCAATTTTAGTACAAAAATAATTTTATGGGTGAAATTTCCAAGTTTCATGTTGAAGTAAATGGGTTAATATTTCATAGAAAAATCTCATAAAATCAAATTGACTAGTTAATATATAAGGAACAATTATCGCCAAAAATTATTTTCAAAATCATAAGTTTTGAAAAATTCAATTTCCACACTTAGAATATTTTCGGGCTTAGTCTAATTATGATTAAAAAACCTTCTTCTTCTTCTTTTTTTTTTACAACTATCATTATACCAAAAAGAAATGAAGGTCGGGTCTGGTACTGTTACAGAGTCACTGGTGACCACCATCAATTGGGTAGCAACTATTGATCACCAACTCCTTGCTTCGCCTTTACTGACGATGAAGGAGATAAGTTTCCAGTGAAGAAGATAAGTAAATCTACTAAGATCTGATGTAGATCTACTCATAATCCTCTCTCTATATCTATCTCTATCCTTTGATCTCTCAATTTTTTTTTTACCTTTTCTCTACTACATACTTCTCTTTTCATGTTTTACTAGAGAAAATTTTCAAGTTATGAATAAGTTATTTTCGAGTTTAGTTATAGGTGATGAAAACTGTAAAATTTTCTAATTTAGTTTTTTGGTATTGAAATTAATCATGCTTTAAAACTGCAAAAATTTTAAGTATCATAACATGCTTTAAAACTACAAAAAAATTTAGTTTTATTATATGCTTTAGAACTGTAAAATTGTGTAGTTTCATAACATATTTTTCAGTTTGATTAATAAGGATAAATGTTTAATACAATTTTACAGTTTCAAAACTTACTTTTCAATTTGATCAATTGGAGATTATTTGCTTAAATCCTACAAAAATTGAAAAATAACATATATTTTTCCTATTGTTGTTGTTTGTTATTGTTACATATTTTTTCTTTTCAGTTTATCAATATTTAGCATATTTTGTTATGTTTTTTTGCTGTAATTTCTTCATTTATTTTTTTTTATAGCAATATTCTGGATATTCCTACGAGTTCCAGTGAACGTTCTGGATATTTCGGCGACTTCCAGTGATATTCCGAACAAACCGACGATACCCTGGCGAATTGTTGACGATACTCTGGCAATTTCCTGGTGATGTTGAACATTCCAACAAGCTTTTGGTGACTGTCTATCGGAAGTCTGGCGATAGTGGGATGTAGTAGCGTCTCACATTTTTTATAAAAAAAAAAAATTAAAAAAAATTAGTAACAATTAAAAATATATACAACTAATTGATACTAGTATTTTGTTTTAGAATTAGATAGATTTTGAATTTTATATATGAGATCTATCTGTAAGTGTCCCCTTTTTCTTAGTTGTAATTTTTTTGGGGCTTTAAATTGTGGCAAGGCTGATTCCATCCTAGTAGGGCCACCCTATTACTAACCCTAGATGATGCAAGGTCTCAGAAATTGAAACTAGCCGTTATGAGAAAAAACAGCAAATTAGAAAAAGCAAATAATGTAACGTTCAAATAAGTGTTTGAATTCTTGAGGCGCCTCTATGTACATTGCTTCTTAGAAAGAACAAGAAGAAGAAGACATCCAATCCCTCCATCTCTTCCCTTCTCTCTCTCTCTCTCTCTCTCTCTCTCTATTCATCAAGCTCTGTCTCTCTGCTTCTCTGTCTAGACGGGTCTCACATCTTCTCCACATATCACCGTTGAACCAGAACCAGGAGAGAGAGAGAGAGAGAGAGAGAGAGAGAGAGAGAGAGAGACAGAGAGAGAGACAGAGAGAAAAGACGATGACGAACATGAACGGCCACAACCAAGGAAATAACATGGCGGTGACCGCCATGGCAATCGCATCCTCCAAACAGCCTCTCCCCACGGCGAAGAGTGTCGACACCCTCCCTGTCCTCAAGAGGTACAATTAAACACCTAATACAAATGTATATGTTTTAAAATCCAAACTTGATTATTATGACATTTGGGATTTGTTTTTACTTAGGTTTTCATCAATTTCTATCTATGTAGTTGAAAGTTTGGTTTCTGGATTAGGATTTCGTGTTGAATTGGTCTCTCTTTTGTTCTTGAACTTGATTGGTCTAATTGTGTCTTGATTATTTGCATTTTTAGATGGTTCTTTTATGTTTTTGTTTTTACAAAATATATGTTGCAGCTTATGCTTTGGAATTTCTTCACGTTGTGTATGGTTTGGGGGATTTGGAAAGGGATTTAAAAAGGTAAAGAAAAAAAGAAGATGAAATGCAAATAAAATATACTTACATTTTACCTAGTTTCACACACCTTTTTCCCTTTTGAAATTCCTCCTCAAATTCCCAACCAACTTAGGGTAAATTACATTTTCACCCATCAATGTTTAATATTTTAATTTGTTGTTCACCTTCTATGACAACAATTAAATTAAGCCTTCAACTTCATTCAGTGTTTCAATTGGTTCATTCGTTGTTTACAATTTACAAAAAAGTTATAAAACAAATTACAAATTTTCACTCTTAAATTTTCTTCAATTTTCATTTTGATTATTCATGTTCTAACTTACCCTCTATTTTAAATTTTGGATGACGGGAAGACCATATTGAAACACAGGTTGAGGGTGATGTAGATAGAAGTAAAATTAAGATAAAAGACTAGGGTAAAAATGTAATTTACCTTTTTCTTTATTGAAGTAACATATTGTTTATTGGGTTTTTTTAGTTCTGCTTTATTGATCTGTTTTCATTAAATAGATTTCTTTTTGTTTCTTTATTTCATTGATTTTGTTTTGTTTTGTTTTGTTTTTTATTTTTGTGTTTGTTTGTGTTTCCCTGAAATGAATTGCATTCTACATAGCTAGTTTATCATTTATTTCCTAACTTGTGATTTCAAGGATTTCTGAATCTTTTCTTCTTCTTTACCCCCCCAAAAAACCACAAAACAGGTTGCAATCTGAATTGATGGCCTTAATGGTAAGAATCATTCACAGAATGTGAATTTTTTTGAGCATTGACTAGTTTCTTCAAAGTTTCCTCTGATAAACTCTCTCTTTCTTGTCACAATGTAAAGATGAGTGGCGATTCCCTTATATCAGCATTCCCTGAGGAAGACAATATTTTCTGCTGGAAAGGGACCATTACTGGAAGCAAAGACAGAGTCTTTGAAGGAACAGAGTACAAGCTTTCTCTCTCGTTTCCCAACGATTACCCCTTTAAGCCTCCCAAGGTCAAATTCGAGACCGTCTGTTTTCATCCCAATGTAGATTTATATGGCAACATATGCTTGGACATCCTTCAGGTGATTATTGGATGAATCCAAAAAAACTAGAAGGCGATATTGTTATACTTTGTCATTATAGATTTTCATTAATAATGTATGTATGTTGCTAATTGTGAATTGTGCTTGTTGTGTAGGATAAATGGTCATCAGCTTATGATGTGAGAACCATACTGCTTTCTATCCAGAGCCTGCTTGGAGGTAAAATTATTCACTAAATTTATTTTCTTTTTTAAACAAAATTTAGAATACCCATTTGATTGTTATGGTTGTGCTTATTATATTCTCCATTTCTTTTTTATTTTTGGTGGTGTTGAATTTAGAACCAAATACAAGCTCACCTCTAAACACACAAGCTGCATCACTTTGGAGCAACCAAGAAGGTAAAATATTTTTGTTTTTGGTATATATATATTCAACTTTCAAATGAATTTACAGACTTTAATGGCTGAAATATTGATCTTTCGTCTCTTACAGAATACAGGAAGATGGTGGAGAAGTTATACAAGCCTATTGCTATGTTAATATATAATATAATAATGTTATTAATGGCTTACCAGATGTAAAGGTGTAAAGTTAGTGTAGTAGTATCATTATGTTTTGTAGCTTTCGGTGCTCCACTCCATTTTGTAGCCTATAAATTGATAGAGAGAGAAAGAGAGAGAGAGAGAGACTGAATGTTCTGTATATTGATCTGTGTATTACAAAGAGAACAAGCTCTCTTATAGAGAGAAGAAAGGCTACAAAATGGAGTGGAGCACCGAAAGCTACAAAACATAATGATACTACTACACTAACTTTACACCTTTACATCTGGTAAGCCATTAATAACATTATTATATTATATATTAACATGCTAGATGTTAAAGGTGGTTTGGCAGTTACCCACACATATTCTCTTTCTTCTGGAGGAAAGAAAGATTTAAACGAGATTATTGTTTCAACATTTTCTTCCATTTATTCCCTTTTTTTTTTCTTTTTTCTTTTTTTTCGCTCTCTCAATTTCTACAATGTGTCTTGTTTTAACGGAAAATTGAGATTTCATGGATATTTGCAGTTAAAAATGAAGTGTACTAATGAATTGCTAGTTTGAGTTTGGATTGGAAAACAAGATTATTCTTTGTCTAAAACCTGAGGGGGCTAAAGTTTCTGCTCCCTTTTTTTTTTTTTTTGGCTTCTTTATAAGAAATCTCGTTTGGGGAGTGGTTATTTTAGCCAAAAAATCAAAAAGTTACTATAAGTTGTCACATCACCCTCTCTACTTTTCTGCACATCTTTTCATAAAAAGTCAAAAAATTATTAAAATAGTCTGTTCCCAAACGAGGCCGACATGAACACTCAGCAAAATTAGTAAACTGGAAAAATATCTGAGAAATCAAATTGGTTCAGTTAGGTACCCAAAGCCTCATGGCACATCCTTACGAAGGTTGTCACAAACTTTTGGATGAGGACACAAAGGATTTTGGGACCAGTCAACACCACAGGCCAAATTATGCTACGGTCAACCCTCATTTCAATCTTTTCTGTAACAATTTTCATTGGTAAAATTTAAAATTTACAACAGGTATCGGGGTCTTTGGCTATTATCGGGAATTGCTAAAATCTCATTTACTAGGGAACACACTATAGCAGTTTTGTGAACGATTTGTTTGGTTAGCCAAATTCTAAGCTTGCTTCTTGTTTGAGCAGCACTGTGTGCTCCGGAAACGTTTAGAGTGTTCTAAATAAATGCATTTTTTAACTTTTTAGTAAAAAAATTAGAGGGAAAAAAAATATATGTTTGGAATAAATTTTTGAGTTTTTACAAAAAAATATGTATTAAAATATTATATAAAATATCAAAATTACCATTTTATCCCTACTATATCTAAATGCCTACTGACTTGGATTGTCTAGGAAACCAAACGGTGGGCAGCAAACATGTATAGAAGCAGATTTCAACCCGTGAGGGCCATCACGGGTCCCGTTTTGATAATCGGAACCGTTAGTATGTAAAACTCGTCAAGTATTAAATGTTTGTAAAAAATCATATTGATCGAATATCGATAGCTATCTGATCAGATTAATTTTTTTGTCAACCGTTAATTTCTTCACCGTCCATTTTTTTTTTTTACAAAACTGATTTGATCATATAATTATCGATATCCGATCAACGTGATTTTTTACAAACATATAATACTCGACAATTTCTACATATTGAACGGTTTAGATTATCAAAACGGGACCAGTAATGGACCCCCGCAGGCCGAACAACATTGTCCTGTGTATCATGAGAAGTGCATCCGACTATCTAATGCGTACCAACAACACTGCAAACATCACTTCAATACACTTTTTAACTTGTACCTTTTTTTGTAAATTTATTTATATATATATATTTTTTGTGAATAGCAACAACTTTTTGACTTTTTGTCTTTTCCCATATATGTCAGACCAGCCCTAAATATTAGGCAGACTTGTAAAGAATCACAGAAGATTTAACGGACGATACTGGATGAGTAAAGAAACAACCCAAGAACATCTTTGTCAGCAAGTCCATCAGTTTGTTCAGTTAGATAAATAACAATAATAATACTACTGAGTCAAACAGCTTAACAAGCCTCCAGAAGTAGAATTAATAGGGGTAATAAAAACATAGCCACGTTACATTAAACTTTTAAAATGATAAGCATGTTATTAAATAATTTAAAAGAAAACAGCTCCTCATCTCTCAGGTCCAAGATCTTTAATTCATCTTTTGATTTTCATCAAAACTTTAACCTAATAATGATTTGATAACATCTGACAAAAATTACAAAGCGAACTCCCAATTATAATAATACCCAAAAAAGTGTGGAAGAAACTATGGTTTGGATGATAGCTGCCTCAGATTGTACTTGGCCAATTCCTTGTATTTCTCAACTACTCCCATCAAGCAAACAGTCTGTGACAGAGAGAAAAGTTAACAAACTTATAATCACGATCGTTGTACCCCAAATTAAAGAAACTTATAATGCATGAACAATAGCATATACTATTCAGACAATTAGCATATACTATTCAGACAATTCAATACAATTTCATTCAGTTGCAAACGAGGCAAATGTTCAGACTCGTGCTTGCCAATTGGGCTGTAAAAAGGGTGAATCTAATCGCCAGTACAATCGATTCTACAGGAAAAGGCACTAATGAGATCATCCCAACCTTAAATGTGACACTCGGAACAGTCTTGTTTGACTAGCCTCTATGTCAAACCCAATGGGAAAGCAGTAATTAACAGCCCACGGAGAAATTTCAATTTCAAATTTATACAAGTGGCTTTAACAAAAGAGACAATTTTCACCAAAAACCACACGAAGATAGAGGCATATAAGCTAAGCATTTTTTGTCCTACTTGCCCCAGATCACAAAGTATAAACAACATAATTTAAAAATAGGTTTATTATATTTTATATTCCTAAACTATCACCAAATTGTCTACTTAATCCCTGAACTATCGATTAAGTCTACTAAGTCCCTAAAGTATATAAATCAAAATATATTTAGTCCCTAAATTATCGCTTGAATCCCTTAAATCTCTAAAGTATTTAATTCAAACTTGTTTAGTCCCTAAAAGGATTAAAAAATAAAATATAAGCCTATAAGTATTATAAATTAGTAAAAGACCCAATCTAGTTTTTAAAAAAAATTTAAAACCAAAAAATAAAAAAATAAAGAACTTAAATTTTTATTGTCTTTGAAAAGTGAGTGTTAGTCCTTATGGTGAATTTCCTTTATAAAAGTAATGATAATTATCTATAGTATTTTCTTACTTATCTCCTAAAATGGGTAGGGTCTTTTACTAATTTATAATACTTATGAACATATATTTTATTTTTGTAATCCTTTTAGGGACTAAGGCCCTGTTTGGTAGGGCTTATTTCCAACTTATTTCAGCTTTTAGCTTAATTTAAGCTATTTTGATGTGTTTGGTTCAGCTTAACTATACAGCTTATAGCCTTTTGTAAGTAAAAAATCAGCTTATATTCACAGGTATAAACTATAAGCTATAAGCTATAAGCTATAATCACTTTCTCACAGCTTTACCAAACGGGGCCTAAGTAGGTTTGAATTAAATACTTTAAGAACTTAATAGATTTAGATAGTTTAGAGACTAATTAGACTTTGATTTATATACTTTAGGGACTAAATCGATAGTTTATGGACTAAGTAATAATTTAGGGGTAAAATGTGGAACAAACCCTTTAACAATTTACCTAGAAACAGCATATTAAAAACAAGGGATAGATTTTGTGGGCTCTATAGTCCCTCAAAAGGCTTTCTTATCCCCACAGTTCACTGGGTTAATACATATTGTATACATAAACTTCTGATACACAATGCATATGTAGAATTTTTATGATTTCTACAACTACAGAGAGGATTACGTAAAAACTAAAGGAGAGTGAAATGACAATTATTGTAATCCAGTGGCGCATCCACAACAGAAATGGACATCCCATCAAACATGACAAGGTGTACCCTCATCAAACATGACAAGGTATACCCAACAAGCATGTCCAACAAAGCAAAAGATGGGAACACAAACCTTAATCATCTAGAAGTTCTTGAAAATTATATTTCAATGTGCTCTGATGCTTACATGGATAGATAGGATGTGATGTACCCATGGAAAGCACTAATTGAAATGACAATTTTGAGATTTGAGTGTTCTCTAATGCCACATTGAAATGACAATTATTATAAAGGATGATGTGAGCTGCCTCAGATTTCACATTTAAGCTGTCAATCCATAGAACCAAGCAACAATTGCTCATACTCTTGGAGAAACCATCGAAGGGCACGGGTAACTTTTAACCATGTGTCTTTCAAACAAAACAAACAAGAGTAATAACCACTAAATAGAAAACAGTTAACATACAGTTTCAGGTCAATTCATTGAGTTAAGAGGCAGGTTTTCAAAGCATTTATCAACAGATCTATTTCATTTTCCTCATCTTCCCTGCAAATGAAATGGTTTTGTCTGTGTCCTTTGACGTATTACCGTAAATGAACAAAATTTTAGAAACTAATAATAAATGGTATTAGCACAGGATTGATTAACCAGGTTGACAAGGCATTAATCTGAATGTGTAAACCAGATTGACAAGGCACGAAGATGAACTATCCCAAAATCTCTAGACAATCAACTTAACAATTAAAAACTGGTTTGTGTTATAAACAAGCATTACTAGTGGACATACACAAGGCAAAATTTTACATGGAAAAGCACATCTTACCTTGACAATTTGAACCACTATGTTCTTATCTGGATTGTTGAGATCAACCTTGTGAGGTGCAGGAACGGATTTTGCAACTGCATTGATGATTTTCATTCTATCTATACCAGTATTTGCTCGGGCTTCATACAATACTGCAAACTACAACAGATAAGTAAGTCAGAAAAGTCCAGGCAACAGATTACAGTTCATGTTCGAAACATGCAATTCCAACTAGGTGAACTCACAACACGATCCAATTCCAACCCAACCTCATTTTTTTTTCCTTTTTCCCACCCGTCTTTCCCAACATTGGAGTTCGTTGCAGGTCAAAAAAGAACAAGTGGTTTAATGTTGGTAAACCAGTAAGTGAAGTGTACTAACTTAATTGTTCCCCAGCCACAATTAACGAATTTCACCAACAAAAAGAAAAAAGTCTTAAACGTACACCATATGACTTCTAGTTCAGATGTATTAAATATCCCAAATCCCAAATCTATATAATATATGCTGAAATTCTCGAAGAACATCAACACAAAAAGTGAAGTTCAGAATGTGTAATTTTTTCCGGAGTTGACAGCGATAATGCAATGCAAGAAAAGGTTTAAAAAAACAGAGAGAGAGAGAGAGAGAGAGAGAGAGAGAGAGAGAGAGGGAGATAAGCCAGTCCAGCATGGACATGTTTCTCCCAGATCTCCTGGATTCACCGTATCTTTGCATCCCCATTGGTGTTTCCAACTGCCTCTTTATGATAATGATAACCAAGCTTCTCAAGTTTGGTGGAACAAACACCTTTACCCACTACTTTGTTATGACATGTATGACATTTTCTCCTCATCCTTTGAGAAAGATTTTGCATCTTGAGAGTTGAGACTTGTTGACAGTGTCAACAACTTGACAGTGCCACACATGTTCAAACTAGTTTGCACAAAAAACAGGTTCTTTATCTACAGTAATCTTAAAAATACACATGCGAGCTATATGTGGCTCCTTGCGAAGGAGACTACACCGTGACTATTATTTTTTATCATTTTTTTTGCTCTGCATTGCTCTTCTGCATGCATATATGCATATAGATCATTGTTCTTGGTCAATAAAGTAAATTCACAAGCATAAACTTATCCATGTTCCTGGCCCTGGATTTTGGATAGCATCCTCATCTGGCAGACATGTCCAAAGTCAAAACACAACACTTGAGTTCATATCCACAAATTATAGCTAATTCCATCATAGGAATTCCAACATTAACCAGGGAAATTCACAACTAGGGAAGAGATTTCCAGGTAGCCACATCACCCTTGGCCGTAGACTTTAAAATTTGCTCCATTAACTTATTTCTTTCCAAATTTTTTACCTTGGCAGTAGTACAAGACAAATGCAAATTATCCCCCTTCCAATGTTGATACAAAGTTAGCAAATAGTACCTTGAGTGCAGTTTGAGTTTCCACAGGAGAGTATTGTGAAATGAGTGGTTGGATTGCCCTTGTGATTTCATCTTCTGAAGCATAGCATGTCACTTCGACAGGCAACACTCTTAGGATGAACCTGATTAAAACCAGATTGTGAACCTTCTGTACATCTTTTTAAGATAAAATAACCTATTAACAGTACAAAGGTAACATATTAAGACAAAATCCAATGAACCTTGATATATGTTTCCTTGTTGAGGCAATTGACATCATCATGTGCTGCACAATATCCTTGGGGCTTGGGTCTCCATCTTTCTTGCGCATTTGAACAAATACAACACCATTGCACCCTGAATCAAGGTTGTTAAAATGCCTCCGTTTCAAAAACACAACAATTTATTATCAAAACAGGAGAAAGATTCAAGGAACATCTAGGATAAGAATATGCTTTTAAGTAATATAGGAAGCTCCTAATTTGTCAAAAATATATATAGATTATAAATTGTTTTCAAATGTAAGTGCATTTAATATATACAAGATACAACTATTATAGCTTCACTCAGATCACACTTAACATTGCACTTTGCACTCAAGCTCTAGGAGACTTGGCATCTTACCCACAATTTGAGACTTCATAACTATGCATATAGATGCATCAAATGGTTTACAAATTGCCCCCTCAAAAGATGGAATCTGTGTGGGTGATTTTCCGACCACACTGCCCACCTCAGTGATCAGCTGGAGAGCACCGGCAGAATAGATGGCTTCTAGCTAACCTGCAACAGAAATATAAGGATCCCGCGGTGGTTCTTCCACCCGGGGGCACTCCGACGATCAAGTCAGTACTCAATATCTCAAAGATAAATCAATTTATTCAACTCACAAGCTTGAGTATCAAAAAACATACCTTAGACCCACGGGGGTGCCTCTTATTTATAGCCAACTCAATCCCAGTCCCACTAGAAGCCTGACTTCTATGGACTCCTGTTTAGTACTTACTTTGGATTCTTCTAGAAGTCTCTACTTCATGGGTTTCAAGCTCATCATGCTTATCTTGGATTCCTAGCTAGATTGGGATAAACTCTCTAAGAGCTTTATCTCTATCTAGACTAGAACCCCTCATCATCTAGGACTCTTGTCCCCTATCCACTTATCTCGGATTCCGATATCTTCGGAGGTAACCTCGGCTTAACCGAAATCACCTCGGCATAACGATCAGGACACGTGGCACCTCGGCTGACACGTCGGCGTCACCTTGCCACGTGTTGGTACTCAGAAAATATATCCCTACAACTGCCCCCTAGGTTCTATTACCTCGGCATACTGAGGTGATGGAACCTACACTGTTCCTCTTTCTCGTACGTCGGCTTAAGAACCTTCTAGCCGAGGTCATTCATTTCAGGCCGACATGTCTTCTTTCAAGAACAAGAATTCAAACAAACTCTCCCACGCGCATGAGCTGTCATGCATTATTCCTCAACCGTTTTACTCACGCGTTTTACCCTTATTGGTCCGTGCCTGTGACGCGCCTGTAAGCCGCCTTTCCTCTGTCCGAGATCAAATTTGCCGACCTCAAAGTTCCCTGGACTTTACCGTCCACTTCTGTCAAGTATCAAGCTTCATGCTTTCCAAGCTGTTCGAGATCAAACCTCCTAGCCGAGTTTATTGGTTCCATTAACTCATAAACTCCAAGAGCTTTGCAACTGCTCCACTCACACTCTCTGGTGAGTTCCCGATTTCCAGTCATCTATTTAACTCCGGCGATTTTTATATCGGCATTTACTTCACTTGGTAGGTTCATAAACTCTTTATTTGCTATTCTTTCATAACTCTTCTGAATCTGTTTACTTGCCATCTGTTGCCTTCTTTTTTGAATTGTTTACTGTTTGAATGCCTGGCACTGTTCTCGCCATATCCACTTTCTGTTGCTAGCATCGTGTCTGGGTTATTACCTTCTTGTTCTTCACGTACTTACTTAGTGCCTGTGCACTTGGCTTTATTCTTGAACTTTGTCGTCTTCTTGACTCTAATTTTTCTCTTGAATCCGCCATTGCTCAAACTCCAAGCCCTGCAACTGTTTTCATTCTTCCATTCCAGCGAAGCTTTCGCCGTTCCGTTGTGTCTGCAACCGTCGCCTGACCTCCGCAATCTTCATACCGGCTCCATTTTTCCTGGTAAGCCTCTATTCCTTTCATTCTCAATTCTTCCATGCTCTTTTGCTTACTTGCTGCCATTACTGCTTTGTTCAAACCTTTGATTTACTAAACTATTCATCTGGATGCGTCTATTCCATGATTTTGCTTATGTCTTGAACACTTGTACTTTCTTGCCACTGTTCTTGAGCCTGTACTTCTTGTATTTTTTATGCTTTTGAGAACCTTACCTCCGTTCTTGATTCTGAAACTTTGTTCTTTGTTTCTCGTTGCATTCCAAGAAGCTCTGCTTCATTGTTAATCACCATTGCTGTTTTACCCGTTGTTTCCAAATCATCTTCTTGAATACACATTGTTCACATATCTGTTGATTTCTGCCACTGTTCTTGGCTTGACACACCTGTGCAATCTTTTTATCTTGATTTCCTGACAGCTTCATCACTATTCTTGATTACGAATTATATTCTTGTTTCTGTTTTCTGTGTCTTTTCCCAGATTTTTGCTTTCAATCCTTGCTTTCAAAACTCCGAGGTGTCAATCGCCGAGAAGAGCTTTGACCAAACTCTTCAGGAGATTTGATGCTGAGCTTGTGGCTAAGAAGGCTGCTGAGAAGTTCTTTCCAACTGTCTTCTGAGGGTGAGACATAACCTCCGCTGATGCCGAGTAGTTTGCTTCCTTCTTGAAATTGATGCCGAGGTAACGGTAAAGAAGCTCCTCCAACTGACTGCCGAGGCTGAACCATCATCGTCCGTCGAAGCAGACCAGTCCGACGTTCTTGCTTTTAGTCCCTAGTTCTTTAAGGTTTTTATTTTTGTACTTGCCTTCTTTCTCAGCTCTTTAACAAGCTAGTTGGTCATCTCGGATGATCATATCTCGGAAACGTCTTTCGGTGTTTATCTTGGCTATACCAAACTTGAAAATTGCTTAATTATCATTCCTTCCCCCTGTACCTTCTCACTGCCCCCTAATGTGAACATAAGTTGCACTTAGGATCACATTAGGGAAGTTGGCTTCGTGCCGTAGTCACAGACCTGATGTGTTCTTCTTTCGCCGATGTATTAAAACTTCTGCTTATTCACCCCCTTTAGACCCTCTGTCTCTTGGCCTTTGCAAACTACCATCGCTGTTTTCTTGAAGCATTTTATTCCTTTCACAACTCTGGTCACCACTTCTGGCATGCACTTAGTGGTTCTGTTTTAATCAAAACGACGTTTGACTCCGGCGAATCTTTTGCCGACGTTTAACTTTATGCATATTTTAACTTGTAAATTCTCTCAGAATTTCAACAAGTGTTTAAACATCAATTCGTTTTAACTTCGGTTTAAACATCATCTCGGCTTAACTTCGGTTAAGCATCATCTCCGTTTAACTTCGGTTAAACATCATCTCGGCTTAACTTCGGTTAAGCATCATCTTCGTTTAACTTCGGTTAAACATCATCTCGGCTTAACTTCGGTTAAGCATCATCTCAATTTAACTTCGGTTAAACATCATCTCGGCTTAACTTCGGTTAAGCATCATCTCCGTTTAACTTTAATGCTCAAAACATTAATTGCGTACCTTTTTGTGTTTTAGACAATGAAGCTCTGCATATAGCCGATGTGCCTCCTTGTTCTTGGATGTCTAATTCGACTTTCCTTCTCTGAATGCTTGTGCCTTTGTCTTTTCTTGACTGCCTTTGTATGATTCTATACTTAGAATATTTAGCGTGTCTTTCATATTTTTCCTTCTTTGTGCAATCTTCTCGGGGTTATATACCTCGGGTATATTAACTACCAACTTTACTTCGGCAAGAAACTGTCCTGCAAAACTTTACTGTGGCAAGATATTGATCTGCAAACTTTTCATAAGTTTCAACAAGCATATATACTTATAAACTTTTCAACAAGTGTAAAAACAGATTTCACTTTAACTTGTAAATCGCTACAAATTTCAACAGATGAACAAAATGTCATATATCGGCTCAACTTTACCTTTGTAAATTGCTACAAATTTCAACAAGTAAAAATATTACCTCGGCTTAACTTCGTTTAAGCATCATCTCGTTTTAACCAACTTGTAAATTCGTACAGAACTCCAACAAGTGTTACTCCATGAACTCGATCTATCTTCATCTTGTAAATTGCTACAAATTTCAACAAGCGATAGACAAGGAATGATCTCGGCTTACCTCCAACTTGTAAATTGCTACAAATTTCAACAAGTGTTAAGGAATGGTTTCAGCTCAACAGCTTGTAAATTGTTACAAATTTCAACAAGTGTTAAGGAATCTTTGTCAGCTTAACAACTTGTAAATTGCTACAAATTTCAACAAGTGTTAAGGAATGGTTTCAGCTCAACAGCTTGTAAATTGCTACAAATTTCAACAAGTGTTAAGGAATCTTTGTCAGCTTAACAACTTGTAAATTGCTACAAATTTCAACAAGTGTTAAGGAATCTTTGGTCTTAACTTCGGTTAAGAATCTTCTCGGCTTAACTTCGGTTAAGCATCTTCTTGGCTTAACTACGGTTAAGCAACTTCTTGGTCTTAACTTCGGGTTAAGAATCTTCTCGGCTTAACTACGGTTAAGCATCTTCTTGGCTTCAAGCCGGGGTTTTCAACCCGGCCAACTTTAGTCTGATCTTCTGTGTTTCCTTTTTATCCTCTGGGATCTTAGATCTGTTCGCTGTGCTCTTCTCTTCTCGGACTTAAGCGCCGAGATCTTATCTTCTTAGATCTTCTCACTTGGGTTGAGCTCTTCTTTTCTCGGGCCTACTCATCTAGGCCGAGATCATGTCTTCTAGGATCTGGGATCTGGAATCCGGAATCTGCTCACTTAGGCTGAGTTCTCGTCGTCTCGGGCCTACTCATCTAGGCCGAGATGATGTCTTCTCGGATCCGGGATCTGGAATCCAGGATCTGCTCACTTAGGCTGAGCTCTTCTATACTTGAATGTCATCTCCTTGGGAGCACTCATGCCCCCTGTCTTTGCATCCCTTCTGGAAGGGTCTTCGTTCTTCCGCAGGTATCTATCCTTCCATACCTGGAGGTCATCTTTGTTGTAGTATCCGCTTCGATCTGTTGTCTTTGATGCGTCACCTTCCTAGCCTGCGTCTTTCACTCCGTGACTCTGGTCACGAGTTTCTGTGTTGCGGTTGTCCCCTTCAGCGTCGAGGTCGATAGGTCTCCCACTCCCAGGAGGAGTGTTTGTCTTCAATCTGATCCTTCTATCCGTCATTGGCCATCTATTCTTCTTTCTTTCCCACAGACGGCGCCAAATTGTGTGGGTGATTTTCCGACCACACTGCCCACCTCAGTGATCAACTGGAGAGCACCGGCAGAATAGATGGCTTCTAGCTAACCTGCAACAGAAATATAAGGATCCCGCGGTGGTTCTTCCACCCGGGGGCACTCCGATGATCAAGTCAGTACTCAATATCTCAAAGATAAATCAATTTATTCAACTCACAAGCTTGAGTATCAAAAAACATACCTTAGACCCACGGGGGTGCCTCTTATTTATAGCCAACTCAATCCCAGTCCCACTAGAAGCTTGACTTCTATGGACTCCTGTTTAGTACTTACTTTGGATTCTTCTAGAAGTCTCTACTTCATGGGTTTCAAGCTCATCATGCTTATCTTGGATTCCTAGCTAGATTGGGATAAACTCTCTAAGAGCTTTATCTCTATCTAGACTAGAACCCCTCATCATCTAGGACTCTTGTCCCCTATCCACTTATCTCGGATTCCGATATCTTCGGAGGTAACCTCGGCTTAACCGAAATCACCTCGGCATAACGATCAGGACACGTGGCACCTCGGCTGACACATCGGCGTCACCTTGCCACGTGTTGGTACTCAGAAAATATATCCCCACAGAATCCAATATTGAATATATAATTAAATTATCCAAAAAAGACATCAACTCCACATAAATGGTAAAGCTAACAAAACAATTTACTTATTTATTATAGACAATGAAACCCTCCAATCTCCAGGAATACAAATTACAAAGTTTCCACCAAATCTTTTTCTTTTGATTAGGAAAAAGTTTATCTGTTAAGAATTGAGCGGAATTTGAAGAAAGTGTGAGATAACGCATAAAAAATTGTGTGATTCTTTGTTGGTAAGAACAGGAAGTAAATAGGCAAGTGAAAAAAAATAAAAATCATAAAAAAAGAATAGGCACAAATAAAAGCTTAGTGAGCATATTGAATTGGATGCTTCCATTTTTCTTATATATTTTCCTTTTCTTTTTAAATTTCATAGCAGATTTGGTTGAATATACAAGACCATTGAGACAAGAACATACTTTCACAAATTTCAATTGTGGTGAAGATATAAATCCACATTAATGTTACCATATAAATAACTAAAAGTAATTTTGTATGCATCCACTATCATTAGCATTGCACTTTGTGATCGATGCCTATTTGGATAGTTACATCTTTTGGCTTCAGTCAACTTAATCCAACTGTTGAAATCTTCTCCTATGTCCACATTGTGCTGTGATTTCCACATCTCTTGTGTGTGTTCTTCTTTTTCTTCTTTATTTTTTTTTCAGGGTAAGTGGGGAGGGAATCTTCTTTATTTTACTTTTTTTCAATATCCTTCAGCTACTCAGTGGATGAAATATATCATTTGCAGACTCTTCACTGATTTGATCCTTTGTTGACTTCTATGGTAGTAACCTTCTCATCTAGATAGAAAATTATTCAGCAAGCTTAAAAGACAATGGTAAAAAGACACAATTTCACCCTGAGGATGTAATACATAAAAAAAAAATGCCAGTTTTTAATATATTGGCATCTTCTAATTAATCCAGTAGTAGATAAATCCCACTAAATGATTAAATTAACTGTGTCATTATACTACTCGAAACAATGAGAACTTCAACAGTAGTCAGCCATGGATAATATATGAAACTCAAATGAGGAAAATATAATTATTCAATTCTTAATCTAGGGCAAGAATACCCAAAATTAATAGAACCACACAAAACAAAAGAAAAACAAAGCCTTCGAACATATGACTAAATGTGGCGTCCTAGCCAAATAGTAACTTTGAGCAACTCTCAATGAAATCAGGCTTAACATATTCCACTCCAACTACACTTGGCACTAAACGACGACGCAAGTTCGGACAAAATTACACTAATTCCGTCTTCTGAAGTAACTACAAGGAATGAGACAAGGCAATTGCAGGTTGTGACTGCAAAGAGGCCCCTAAAAATAAATGCAAGAACATGCCCTATACAGAGAAGCAGGCATATATGGAGACAGAGAGACAAACATTACGTAGTTATTATTTATATCTGTGGTCTCCAAGCAAAGTACCATCACCTCTCTAACACATTTCAGACAGCTGATGATGATCTCCTAAAAAGCTTTTGACTTTCAGGCATAAATGAACATCAATGTGATCCCCAACAAATACAAAGTTAGTGAAACCGCCTTATCTTCCCTAGTTATAAGCCCTTGCAAGGTCAGACGTTAGGAAAAAGGAATAGAACTCACACAAACATCTGCCAAGTATAATTCTTTGTAAATGTAATTTGAAAGAAGTGGAATGAAGATATTTTCAAGCTGTAACCTAAAAGCATTCAAAATTGAAAAGCATGCAATGCAGGTGCAGAAAATGTACACAGCATAATAAAATAACTACATAACTTAGCAGGCCACATATTATTACATATCTCATGATGGTGATTGTTAGTATGTCATCCCCTAAACTATTGGTGGATGGCCCAACCCCAAACATAAGAAACAATTCCAATTTTTTTTTTTTGCATAAATCAGCACTAATACCTATTCCTACCTTATATTGCCAATTTCAATTATCCAGACTCAATAACATGAATCTGCCATTTGATTTGAATTAAGTTTGTATCTTTATCTTTTCTACGCGTGTCCACTTTGACCCCTTATTGCTCTTTTATCACATTCAGCTCATAGTTCCATATAAAATAGAGATGCATTTCATCCAAATTGACTAGGCCTGACATCATGAAACTCCACAAGCAAAACCAAAAAGATAATAGCTAGCAAGCTAGCAGAGTCAATGAAAAACATGCATAATCAATCTGTAACAAAGTGAACAAAACCCAGTTTACAAATTGAAGATAGTAATAGTAAATCAATTTTTACCACTTGGAAGATAAGTGCACATAATTAGGTCCAGTAAATCTTTTCAAAAAAAATAATTTACCAACTCTATGCCAACATAAGCTGTAATTTCTTCTCGATTTGATTGCCTACAAAATAGTGCTCATCAAGCCTTGTTATGGGCGTGAGATGATTAAAGAATCAGATCTGTATGTTGGGTTGGATTATGAGGTGGTCCAAGTCAACTTGTTTGTTTGATACCAACTCTTTTATCCGAGGACAACATGACAACTGTTCCAGGCTTCCAACATTGTTTAATTTTGCTATTCTCTCTCTCTCTCTCTCTCTCTCTCTCTCTCTCTCTCTCTCTCACATTATTATGATTATTATGAATTTTTTTGGTGGAGTTGAGGGGAGGGAATGAAGTCGTTTATTCAAGTGATAAAATTGTGTTGGGAATGTCCATATGTAGTCAATTTTAGAATAAATGAATGACAAGTAGATGATACAAGTATTGGAAGACAAATAGAAGTGCTTAGCACACTTGTTGATGTATCTAGCATGGTGAAATCCAACTGTTCTTGTTTCATGAAGTATTAAATATGTTCCCCTTTGTTTGATTAGTTGATAAATCAGTAGCATGATTGGATCATACAAGCCATTAAACTACCCAATGACATAAACCTAAATTGCTTCGGAAGTAATGTTATGTATATCCATGTAAATTACTGTCTTTAACTTATACAGATATTGATCCTCAAATTGAACTCATCTCCCTTGAATTGTTGCAGATAGGTGGGTTGGCTTCTGGCCAAGATTTGGTAGTTGGGTCAATCCATCTCATGAAAGCCTCTAACAAAATTTGTCAGATGTGTCACAACGCAAAGGACAACTTAGTTTTGAGGAAGTGCATTTCTTGGTAGACTTGAAGAGAACTTGTATCCTGCTTGTATGGGATCATTTTGTGTGTTTGACTTTTATGATTTTACATCATAAGTTCCTGCAACTTCTGGAGAGTTCTTTTAAACTTAAAAATAGAATATTTAAATTTCGTGTATTATTCAGCTGCATACTTTGCTGTTGAAGGTCTGCAATATAATTTGAGTAAAAAGATAATAGAGAATGATTGTAACAGAAAATTTGTTCATTCTAGAGGAGGATGGTTTACATTATATTGGAAACACTTGCACTGCAATAGCCAGAAATCAACGAGAGAGGGTTCCTCTTCCCCAAATTTTCAGGAGCATACCATAAAGCTTTTAGTGGTGTTTTGAGAAGTCGGTAAAAAGTTGATTTTTTTGGCTTTTTTAGTCTTTTTTGTGGGTAAAAAATATGAGAGGTGATGTAACCCAAAATGGGTAAAAAGCTAAAAGTTGACTTTTCTTTTGAAATGCAAGTACTGTTGACTCAATGATGGTAGGCTGATCACATTATGTTTATCATATTATCTCATCTCATGTGGCAACACTGTATTGGTGTAATAGCTCAATCACCATGTTTATGTTTTTTTTAATGCAGTAATGACTCATGAGATGATAAACATAATGTGATAATAAAATATGATAATCATTGCATTATGGCTTGTTTATCGGCACAGATTTCTTGTACAGAAAATCATTTTTCCCCTATACCTAGAACAATTTTAACCGTTTATTTTATCACACCGTACAATTAAAAGTTTATTAAATGTAAGAAATACGGATTTTTGGTGTAGATTTTATCACATATTTGAGCACATGGGTTGGTTAGACATAAAGACATAGAACCGGACGCAAAGGCCTTTTTTCATGAGGGACTTGAACCCAAACAGGCAAAAGAAGTCCGATTCCCCTAACTAACAAAGCAGAGTACTTGCAGGTAATCGATCAGCCAAAGTTGTCATTATGAAATTGTCTATTTCCACATGGTCTTAAAATAGGACTAAACACAATCGAATGAACTCTTTAAAAAATAATAATAATAAATAAAATAAAAAAATAAAAATTGGGAGCCCAGATTGGCAGATTTTGGTAATAAACAGAGAGAGAGGCCTCATGTTTAATGAAAGCTAGTCTTTACCTACCCAACAAATTAATGAACCTTCCTTGTAACTGAAACGTTAAAAGAAAGCAAGGTATCTAATCTAGAAAAAATAGATTAATGGAAAAGGTAAATAACAGCATCTAATCACAAAGTACAAACATACAGCCTCTGTCTGTATTCGATAAGCACATAAAAAAATAAAAACCCATCATTCTGATACCTAATCAGCCAGTGGGCTTTGTTTTAAAGTGATTGATTAGATGGTCGTATAAAGTCTTTTTTTTCTTAGGTTCCATCATAAATAAGCAGATGAGACCTTCCTCAATTGAGAAAAATTTATGAAAAGCCAAAGTCCAACCTTTCACATCATCAATATCACAAAGTGCTTATGGGCCTTTGGTCTTGAATAGTCACAAACTAATCAGCCCAAGGCCCGTCCAAACTAATTTTACTAGGGCAGCCCAGCCCAGACCAGCTCAGACTCATCATTAAGCAGAGTCGTAAGTTCCTCTAAGAATGTGTATTTGGTTTGTAGAGAAAAATGAAAATAAAAAGAGATTTATGAAAAATTAAAAAATTGCCATGTTTGATAGAGTTTTTCAAATATGATTCCACAACATGATTTGAATGTTCTGTTTGTTAACAATTTTTAAAAATTGATTCCACACCCACTTTTCAAAACACGTCTACTCGGTCATCCTCCCGAATGTCCTCCAAAACGTCCTGCAGGTCGTCTGGCTGGTTGACCGAAATAGTGTTTGTGTTTTTTTTTTTTTTGTTTGGCACCGGTTATTTTTATATTTTAAATAAAAAATATTTTGAAATTTTTTTTAAAAAAATTTTACGAGCTTTGAATAGAATTTTGGATTGTGTGTTTAGTTATAAGTATAAGTTTTCTGAATGAAACTAGATATTCAATTGTGTATATTTACAAAGAGTTCAGCGGTTTATATAGCCTAAACCTATGACTGAATAAGGAAACACAAAGAAAAGGAAATTGTCTAATTCCTAGTATACACAAGGAAGAAAAAGAAATTGCCTAATTCCTAATATACACAAGCATGCCATATATACAATATATATTTTCACACTCCCGCTCAAACTCAAGGTGTTGTAGTAGAAAACACTGGGAGTTTGCTAAGAAGAAACTGAAACCGAGCGATAGTGTGAGTCTTGGTAAAAAAAAGTCCGCAAGTTGCAAAGTCGAGAAGACAAAAGGAAGCGAGATAGAGCCAGACTGCAGATGCTGTTGAACAAAGTGACAATCAATTTCAATGTGTTTCATCCGTTCATGGAAGACAGTATTGTGGGCAATCTGAATAGCACTGTGGTTGTCACAATAGAAGAAAATCGGATAAGACTGAGGTACACCCAAATCAGAGAGAAGACAACGAAGCCAAACAAGCTCAGCAGTAGCATGAGCCATAGCATGGTACTTAGCTTTGATAGTAGAGCGAGCAACAACAGTTTGTTTCTTACTTTTCCAAGAGATCAAGGAATCGCCAAGAAACATACAGAAACCAGAGGTGGACTTGCGATCATTAACATCACCAGCCCAATCAGAATCAACATAGGCCACCAAGTCTAAAGAGGAAGTAAAGGACAACAACAAGCCTTGAAAGATGGTACCCCAAAGATAGTAAAGAATGCAAACCAAAGCAGCCCAATATGTAGAGCGAGGAGCAGAAACGAACTGACTAACCACATGAACAGCATAAGCAAGATCAGGGCGAGTGACAGTCAAATAAACTAAACAACCCTCCAGCTCGCGATAGACCGTAGGATCATCCAAAGGGACACCATCAGTTGAGTTGAGCTTCACATTAAGCTCAATAGGTGTATCAGAAACCTTAGTATCAGTAAGACCGACACGGTGAATAATCTCATTAGCATATTTGGACTGAGACAGAAAATAACCCTTTAGAGAAGAGGCAAGCTCAATACCAAGAAAACACTGTAATGGACCCAAATCTTTCATTTCAAAGGTGCGGAAGAGATGTTGCTTGACCTCAAAGATAGCAGAAGAGTTAGAGCCAATGATGATTATATCATCCACATAGAGTAGGAGAGCAACAAAACTAGCTGAGGTATATCTCAAAAACAAAACAGAGTCGAAAGTAGAAAGATGAAATCCAAGCTCCGTAATGGCAGTTTGAAAGCGATCATACCAAACACGAGGACACTGTAGCTTTAAACCATACAGAGCACGCCAAAAATGACAAACATGCCCAGAAGAGTAAAGGAGACCAGGGGGGAGGACGCATGTAGACCTCTTTAGTGAGATGACCATTTAAGAAAAACATTCTTAACGTCCATCTGATAGAGAGGCCAATGTCAAACAGCAGCAACATAAATCAAGGTACGGACAGTAGTCATCTTGGCAACAGGGGAAAATGTCTTCATAATCAATACTATACTTTTGTGAGAAACCCTTGGCAACCAAGCGAGTTTTGTAGCGCTCGAGAGAACCATCAGAATGAGTCTTGACTCTATAGACCCATTTGTAACCAACTAGATTCTTGCCAGCAGGCAAAGGAACCAACTCCCAAGTGTTAGTCTTTTGTAAGGCAAACATCTCATCCTCTATAGCTTAAACCCAATTAGGATCCTGACAGGCCTCTGTGTAAGACTGTGGTTCTGAAAAAGAATGAATAACAGACAAAAAGGTACGATATGAAGCAGAAAAACATGTATTAGACCAACCCAACTTGTTTGGAGGACGACACTCACGAGTAGGATATCGGTGTCCAGCAGGATCAGAGTCGTCAGAAACAGAAGAAGCAGCAACAGGAGTAGAGACAACTGGTGGTAAGGAGCTTGGCAACAAGAATAGACCAATAACGGAGGGAAAGAAGAAGCTGAAGCAGGAAAAGGACCCATAAGTGACGCAGATGGAAAAGTAGGAATGGGCTCAAGAAGAACAGTGTAGATGTACTCACCAGACAGGACCTCAGAAGGAAATGGGTCAATGTGAACAAAATTCTCTTGGGAGACTGGAGCAGTGAGAGAAAAAAGCTGAAAGTAAGACAGACGTTCAAGAAAGGCAACATGACGGGCAACGTAAAGGTGACGAGAGACAAGATCGTAACAGCGGTAGCCTTTTTGAGTAAGACTATAACCCAAAAAGACACAAAGGACAGATTAGACACTAAATTTGGTCCTATCTTTGCGGGGAAGAAGGACAAAACAGACAGACCCAAACACACGAAGAAGGGAGTAGTCAGGAATTTGGAAGAACAATGCCTCATAAGAAGACTGATCAGAAAGAAAGGGAGTAGGTATACGGTTGAGAAGAAAAGCAACAGTAATAACTGTCTCCCCCTAGAATGGAGCCAGAACTGAGGCAGAGAGAATAAGAGACCTAGCTGTCTCTAGGAGATGACGGTGTTTAAGCTCGATTCGACCATTTTAGGCAGGTGTATCTGTATAGGATGTTTGGTGAATGGTACCCAAATTGGCCAAATACTCACAGAACTTATTTTTAAAATATTTTCCACCCAAGTTAGACCGTAACACTTTAATTGTAGACCCAAACTAAGTAGTAATCATAGACTGAAAGCAGTGTTATTAGAGACATGACTAAGCGCTCGCCTAAGCGAGAAGCGAGGCGAGGCGACCCTACAGCGCTTCATCTCCACTGAGGCGAGGCGAAATGGTGAAGCGAGGTCGAAGCGTATAAAGCGAGGCTTACGCGTCGAAGCGAGAGGCGATTGGAAGCGTAGCTTCACCAGTTTTGGTTTGCTTTCGATTCGAAAGATCTGGGCCCATGCGTTCCGACATCGTTCCAGTCAAAGGTGAGTACTTGCTTCTTCTTCTTCCTTTCTTCTCTTCTCTTCCCTTGCTGGTTCTTCCTTTCGTCTTCCTGGTTCCAGTCGAAAGAGAAGGACCTCGCTGATTACCTGATTGCTTCACTTTTTTTTCTTTTTTTTTTTTTTTCCCTCTTCTTCTTTTTCGTCTTCCCTGGTTCTTTCGTCTGCTCCTGAACCCCCTTTTCTTTTTTTCTTTTTTTTTTTCCTCTTCTTTTTCGGCAGACCCTTTTTTTATTTATTTATTTTGCTAAAAAAAATTTCAATTAATTTTTTTTTCTTCTTGTTTCTTTTCTCTTATTATTTATTTTGCTAATAAAATTTTCAATTAATTTTACTAAATTATTTTTACAATTGTTTAATTATTTTGCTGTGCCTGTGTTATTTTATAATTATTTTACTATGTTAATTGTATAATTAATTTGTTGAAACACTATTTAAATCATTTATTTTGCTAAAAAAATTTCAATTAATTTGCTGAAAAATTTATTTAAATCAATTAATTATTTTGAAAAAAAAATCACTATTTAAATCAGTTAAGTATTTTGCTATTTTACTATTTAATTATTTTTCTTCGCACTTCAATTAATTTTACTATTTTTCCATTATTTTGCTGTGTTAACTATTTAATTATTGTTTTGTTGGATATTTTTTTTTATTTATAGATATTTAGTATTTGAAATGATAACTGCATGATGGTTCTTAAAAATATTTATATTTTTGTCTATACCATTTATTTAAAAAAAATATCCTTTCTAGTCGCCTCAATTCGATGAAGCCCTCGCCTCGCCTCATCGCCTCGCGCTTAGGCGTCAGGAGACCTTGTCACCTCGGTTCGCTTTTCGCCTTAAAAAACACTGACTGAAAGGTACGGTATATCTGATAGAAATCGGACTTATGAGTTATAAGATAAACCCAAGTGTAACGGATGCAATCATCAACAAATGGCATATAGTATGCAGAACCCCTCTCGGTGAGAACAAGAGAAAGGCCCTAAACATTAGTATGAACTAAAGAAAATGGTGTAACAAATATATAAGTACTGTTACGGAAAGGTAAGGATGTCATTTTGGCAAGTTTACACCCCCAACACTCGGTAAGTTGACTAGGAGAAACTTTACCCAATATACCTGATTGAGCTAAAGACCGTAAGCGGTCAGCAGACAAATGCCTTAATCTAGAATGCCACAAATAGAAAGGACTTGACAAAGAATCTAACTGGAAAAAAAAAAAAAAGCAGTCGGAGAGGTAGTCATAGGCAGATTGAAGCTCTCCACCACATAGAGGTCTCTAACTCTACAGCTTGTTCCGATCTGCTGCTTGGACATCCGATCCTGCACAGAATAAATAGAAGAAGAAAAGATAACATCAAAATCAGAGGCATCAAGTTGACTAATAGATAATAAACTAGTAGCATTAATAGTAATAGGAAATGGAGGAGTACAATTTTGAAGGAAAAAGAGATGATGAGTCCTATGATGAGAGGCACCAGAGTCAAAAAGCCAGACAGACGAAGAGATACCTGAAGAAGACTTAAGCAAACCTGAATGAAGAGAGGAAACAATGAAGGTAAATAAAAATGGCTGGGAGCTAGACAGTATATGCTGAAGCTGGCTAATCTGAGCACTCAAGGAAGCCAAGTCAAGATCAGAAGCCGGAGTAGATGCAGTAAAATCAGTAGGAGGCTGAAAAATGTTCGGAGAAGGGGCGCAGAACTGGATTGGAAACTACTGAGAAGACAAGGCAGACAAACATCCCTTATTGGGACAATGATACTTCCAATGACCCCTCTAATGGCAGAAGGCACACTCATCTGAAGTAAGTGACCTATTTTCGAGCCTAGCAATTTTATCATCTGACATTGTAATAAATAAGAAGCTAATGGGGCAAACTATAATAACCAAAAAAAAAAAAAACTAGAACCAGATGGATCACTGTGTAATAGATAGAAAGCTCATAGGCAATAAGTAATAAACCCAAAACAAAGTTGATGGGTCAACCAACCATGATATACTCAAAACAAAACCTAAGTCGAAGTAGGACCAAAGAGAGAGAAGAATCCACCGAACCAGAATCTGAAAAGGGAGAGAAACAGAGTGACCAACGAACCAGAGAAGTTTGAACCAGAAGATCAGACGAAGTAGGCCAACCAGACAGGGTTGCGAATCGAACCAGCGGGATCACAAATCGAAGGAGCAGACGACAAACGCAATCAAGAACTGAACCACGCAGAGAGAGATCCTGATGCGGTGGATCATGATGCTATTCCAGCGATAGACGAAGTTGAACTAGGGAGTTAACTGAATTGATGTCGCAACTGACAAACGAAATCGAGACTCCAGTGAGAAACGTGACTTCAAATATCACCGAAAGAGTTTGATGAGCTTCGATCAAAGCCAAAGAACAGAATCAGAGGGCTTAACCGAACTAAAGCTCAGAACCAGAGAAACAGTTGCGCTTTAGGGTTTTGCATTTGGCTCTGATACCATGTAAGTTTTTTGAATGAAACTGCATATTCAATTGTGTATATTTACAAAGAGTTCAATAGTTTATATAGCCTAGACCTATGACTGAAAAAGGAAATACAAAGAAAAGGAAATTGCCTAATTCCTAATATACACAAGCATGCCATATATATAATATATATTCTCACAATGAATTGTAAATTTTTGAATCAAATATTATATGTCACATTACTCAATTCAAACTCAATTCAAAACTCATAAGCAAACAAAATTTTCACACTCAAATCATAATTTCAAAACTCACAAACTTAAAATACAACTCTATTCTCAAATCATAATTTTGAAACTCTACCAAATGCAATTTCATTCACAATTTCTTATTTTTCACTCTGACATATTTTGCTATAAATAAATTGAGTACAGTGAGCAACTTTTATTTTTTTGTTATAGGAAAATCCTCTCACTCTCTTGCAGGTCCAAAGCAGCACCCCTCGTAGAGATTACCAAGATGTCCTGTTGTCCATTTCGAGCAAGAGACTAGAACCTGAGAACTTGACTCGGCCTTTCAAGGCAAGTTCTGTTTAAGTCAGGACTCACGTAGCAAAAGAGTATCGAACCCACAACAAGTACTATAGTAACAAAAACTTGAAACTTAACCTCCTAACTAACTACACTACGTCCAAGGGATTAGCCCAAGGAATTTCAAACTTGAGACCTGGGGTCTTAACCCTTAGGCCTTTACCAAGTGCGCTACAGCCTTTACCAAGTACAGTAAGCAACTTATTACCAAAAAAAATAGGATATACAAATTCTATCATTAGGATGGTAAAACAAGTCAGATCAAGCTTGCTTTGAAAAACTTCGACTTTAAAATATTTTGAAGCTCATTACTTGTTTAGCTTTTGAGCGGATCTCAAACCTTTTTATACAGTCATGGACATTATAAAATGTTTAGTACACATCAAGAAAAATGTTAATAGTTGCAAAGGAAACAATTAGTTCAGTCAATAAAATAACACAAACGGCAATACCATGTTTTTATTCCTTAATCTTTAATTTACAAATGAAGCAACAGATCAAACATTTTCAATTAAGGATGTACACAACCATCAACAAGAAATGTAGTATTGCAGATTCACACAACAGTATTTTTTTAAACTTGTTTTTACAAATCATTTTCATCACTACCTAACTATAAATTTATGCTTATCACCGCTGGAGACTCACCCTCGTTGACAACAAATGTTTTGGAAACTTTGTTTAAAGCAGTAACAACCTGCACTTCATATGTACCTTGAAAGCCTCTGAACTCGAACTGTCCTTGTTCATCAACATGCCCGTGAGCATGGGACAGCCACTCGTCCTTCAGATCGAGGTACCTCTTACCGGCTTCATTGATATCACCTTCCGCATTCACCAACTGCGCATGGTCTCGGCTCATAAACAACTCCCAGAATCCCCACAACATTACACCATCCACTGCAGGATGAGCAAAAGCTTCCCGAAGCATAACTTCCAAGTCATCTGCTCTAATGTGCTCGTTGATGGAAGACACATCGAGCTCAGTGAACCATATTGGAAGACCAAGAATACCCAATTTATCAAGAGCAGAACAGACTATGGGCCCAACAGGACTATCTATGTGTCCCTGAATTCCAATTCCTCCCACTGGAGCCCCTTGTTCCTGGAGGTCAAGGATATGTTGAATGTACTTTTCGGGAGATGATCGAGTGTCACATCCGTCCTCGACATGATAATCATTCACGAATAGGATTGCAGATGAATCTAGTTGATTCGCAGTCTTGAACATGTTTGCGCGGATATCTTTACCCAAGTGGTCCTGATAAATGATCCGTGAAGCATTTCATTGTTCACATCATAGTGTTTGAACTTGCCTTTGTAGCATGTGAGGAGGCCCGTTAGGCGGTTTTGAACAGCGGTCATCATATCATTTTTGTTCAGAGCTCGTATCCAGGATTGAACCGTGCTTTCGACCTCCCAGAAGATGCAATGGCCACGGGTTTAATGTTGTGGCTCACACACAAGTTCAAGAGCTCATCAGCGTCCCTGTAGTTAAAGTTTCCTTGCTGTGGCTCTGTCCAGTACCACTTCAACTCGTTTCCAAAGACAGCCCAGTTGAAATTTTTGGCAAAGAAATCAACAAAATCTTCGTTGTCTATGTTTGTTCTGCTCACACATGACCCGAAGGGAAAACTATTTTGTGTTTGCTTGACTTTCACGAAGGTACCAAGCAAACTGCTGGAGTCTGCTCCGGAGAATTTCAAGACGACATCACGCTTGCGTATCTGCATGTTAAAAAAAACAAGGTTTCAAATAAAAGTTGCAGCAATGAATTTCTATCTTTAATAAAACTTTTTTTCACCAATTCATGTGAGAAACATAATAAATAGTTAAACAGCTAAAGCTTTTTAATTCTGAAGGGTAACCGATGTAACAATGAAATTCACTGCCCCTTTTTCTTGACTCTTGGTGATCAACTGCTGAACGTGCCTACTGCGTAGTCTATATAGCCAACCAATTTCAAGAAAATAAATAAGAGGAAAGAAGCAAACTTAATTTCATGAACATGCATGGAAACAAAAATATTCCCTACTTCAGATGTACAGTTTATAGCATATAATCTATGAACTACAATATAAATCATGTCCAGCAATTACCTTATCAGTTTGCCTGCTTAAATGTCTGAACCTTGCCTGCCGATCAACCGGGAAAATTTGAAATCCACCAACCATCAAGTCAACGCCTGGAGCAGGACCTTGAACATAAACCATCACCTTATTTGGTTGCTTCTCAATTCTAAAAGACCCACCAATTTCATGCCATCTGTCATCATTAAGCTCGACTTGACCCCCATTGACCCACTGGTTATCGACACTAAGTGCAACATTCACATTCTGAGGCCCAGATGTTGTGGAACCAATTCGGACCCACGCAGACACTTGGTATGTCAAATAAAGTTTCAAATTATCAGTGATCATCTGAGCAGGACCCATCCACGTCTGGGTGCGATTGGTCACAAGAATGTAGCAACCACTTAGAGGCTCCTGAGGTCCCAGAGAATCTCTTGCCATTGGAGAAAGTATATGTGGTGAACCAGTTCCGACACTTAAAGTGCAACTACCAAGGGGAAACCAACCGTTGGTGCCGTCGTGAAGGTTGCCATTGGTGAGTATGTCAACTCGGCTACATTCTACAAAAGCACGAGAACCATATTGATGTGTTTAAATTCTAAAATTTTGACATTGAAAGTATGGTTGGGAATAAATAAGTAGTGGTATACACATATAAAACTCTCAATTTTTGAATCTTGAGTTCAACCAACCTCAAAATCTGGCGGAGGTGAAGGAGGGACTTTGTCAGCATGCTTTACAACTAAGCTGTTGAGAAGAATATCAGTGCCTGGGGGTGGACCTTCTAAATAAATTACCACTCTTGATGGGGAAGCATTTAGAAGAAATTTCCCGTGCAACTGTACCCAATCTTTGTCTGTGGCCTGCAAGCTTTAGAAGAAACCAACTACTTTAGCAAGGATGGGATTTGTGAAGAAAACTTCCTATATCAAGTATGTCGCAAGTTTGACAAGAAGTAGGAAACCAAATATTCTTACATATCAAAATAATTAAATAAAGTGAAGATTGAGTAAAACATAATGCCAAATAATGTTCCATTTCTACGATTTCCATTTATAAATCCAACATGTAGAGAGAAAAGTTCCAAAAAAAAATGTTGAAGTTGAATGCCTAGACATGAGGATTCCCCCGACAAAAAGCAAGGTAATTATACAACTTGAGATAAGGTGAGAGAAACTTACTTGGCAATGCCTACGTATTGTTCACGGAGATCTGGTGTCTGAACCCACAATGTTGCCCTTAAATCTGCACTAGTGACATTGTTACCAAATATTCGAGCTATGGCAGTAATCTCATAAGCAAGCTTTCGCTGCACTCTTGCAGTTATCTCCTGCTGAATCCCATTCCAGCTCTGTGTGCGTTCTGTTGCAGACGCAAAGAACTTTCCAGACATTGGCATAATTTTTCCATCCCCCATCGAGTCATGTAAAACAATCTTGCATCCTCTTCCAGACCAATTGTTAAGGCCATCCTCAAATCTCGGGTTTAATATGATGTTCTCATCTCTGGTGAAACATCCTGTGCTCGTACCCTATCAAATCAGACAGGAAGATATACCAACAACAAACAAGTAATTTAAAAATTTATTTATTAAAAAAAAAAAAAAAAAGAAAACCAGAAAACTTTGATTTCTTCATTCCATTTAATCATCATGTGATCCCATTTTGCTGCTTATTTGCAGTCCTCTTGTTGCAATAGAATAAATGGGAAAATAAGTTAACTAATATACTTACACCACTTTCACTGGTATTGGGACACGAGATCACTACAGAATCTATGAGTAAGTCTATTCCGGCAGAAGGCCCTTCCAAATAAAATATAATCCGGTCAGGCAAAGTTGACAGTGAAAATGTGCCTTCCAATTTTTCCCACTGCCCTTTTGAAACAGAAGTCCTGCACACAGTGATTTCGTTAAAAAATAAAAAATACAAAAAAATTAAATTAAATTAACAAAGACCAGCATTAAGAAAGGAAAGAAAAAAATAAAAATCGAATACCTTCCAATGAACAAATAGCTAGTGGCTGAATCTCGGTATTCTAATTTCAGCGTGGCCAGGACATCAACAAAGCTCTGAAGAGGGCCCGAAACACCAACACGAGCAGAAACTGTATAGGTGGAACCCGGGGAAACTTTGCCTGTGATATCTTGTTCCAAACCTTGCCAACATTCTTTGCGATTTGTAATAACAGCATAATTACTGTCTGACTTTGCCAATAGTCCTTCACCGTCGCCAGACTCAGCTGAAACTATAAATGCATCACAACAGTTTGAATGCCATGAATCAAGCCCTTTAGAGAAGTCATGGTTCATTAAAACATTAGTAGCAACACTACTCCTTGAGCTGTTTGTGTTTCCATTTGATTTCTGCAACGATGAAGAAGTTAGTTCAAACACCAAAAGCCAATACAAACACACGTTGAAAGATGGAACAAATTGAAATCGTCTATCACAAAACATTCCGATTTGTTTCCTCATTGGTCAAGTAGTTTCATCAATACCCAAAATAAGGGGAAACGAGGAATAAACAAACTCAAAGTTGCAGAGAAATGAGATGCTTCTTAACACTGGAACTGTTATTGAGACACATAACAACATTAATTGGATTCACAACATTAATTGGATTCACAAACCTGTATGCATGTTAAAATGAACCGTTACTTGGACACATAACAACATTAATTGGCTTCACATGTGTATGTATGCATGTTAAAATGTTCCAACTTTCACTAATGTAAACACAATCATGGGTTCAGTGTCATAATTCCCGACACTAATTCAAAACAACCCTTTTCATTTACCATTTATGGGCATAATTTGCAGTGCAAACTGCCAATAACATTTTCCTTATTTTGGGGACTTTAATGCACAGCATCAGACAGCTACATAGCTCAATTCAATCCTTGCCTTCAAATCCTATCCACCCTCCCATTAATCACCAATGATATAAAAACAAAAATCAAGTACCCCAACTGTGAAGCAATGCTAGATACCCATTAACAAAAAAACCCACAGAAAACCCAGAAAGCAAGGAAACCAAACATACCGTACCTCGGAGTGAAAGTTGTTGGCATTGCTCGCTGATGGGTTCTCCATAGCTTCTCCAGATCCCTACAAAAACCACAGAGTATCAAGAAAAACACGATCAGAGAAATTTTAATGCGTATGAACAAAAAAAACAGAGCAATCGAAGAGTACCTGTGAAAGGCTGTGCTTGCGATGGGTTTTAGAGACTCGACCTGTGAAGCAACAAGTCGATAGCCTCCTCATTTATATACCCACCTCTCTCTCTCTGCCTCTGCCTCTGCCTCTGAGGCTTGCAATTTTGCAAGTGAAGTCTACGAAAATGGTGGGTCCATCCAAACCCACCAACCAATCAAACCCCTTTCTAACATTAAATTACCTTTTCGTCATCAGATGGCCCTTTTGTCTGGGTAATCCGAAACCCAGATTAACATTGTTAGTGTTAATTTAGTGTAGTGTTAATTCAATGTATTAATCATAGCAACCAGCTGTCCTCCCATTATGTAAAGTCAAGACCCATTAGACTAGACATTTGTTAGTGTACACCACTTTAGCTTTATGCTTTCATCTTTATGCTTTCGGTGGGTTAGCATCCAATGTACTCTATCTCCTCTCTATAAAGAGAGTGTTCATCTCCTTGTAAATACATATCATTAATACATTGAATAACAGAATTCTCTCTTTCTCTCTCTATCAATTTATTCTAACATGGTATCAGAGCTAAGTTAACAACTTAGTAATTCCGCTTCACCGGCGAGCGGCAGCCTTACCTTGGCCGCCCGCCGGACAAATCCAAATTTATTAACTTCACTTTCTCTTCTTCGATCACACTGTTTGAAAACCTTCACAACAACAATGGTGGATACCAATACCGAAGCTCTCACGTGCTGGCGTGGACCGCATGTTCGGCGTTGTCAGCATCCCGTCACCTCCCTCGCCAAACCGCGCCGTCGCTCTCGGCGTCTGATTCATCGCCTTCCACAATGAGCAGTCCGCCGGTTACGCCGCCTTCGCTTGCGGCTTCCTCACCGGCCACTCCGGCATCATCGCGTTTGTTTACCCCTCCCACTAAGAGCTCTTTCCATTTCGATGCACGGACAACCAGCTTTACTGCCACCATTTTTTCTCAGATAAAGATACGAGCTGACGAGCAACCTGTGCTACACCAACATCACGACATCTCCACTCCACCCGCCATCCTACAATAGGAATCCATCCATCCTACAATAGGAATCCATCGCCGCCGTCGCTTCATCGGCTTTGAACACGACGGCCCTACGGCTTCAACAGATTCACTCACCGTGTTATGTTCAGACTCTGCAGACTTCAAAGGCAGGGCTTCGGCAATTGCACACTCGGCAAATAAAGCAGCCAACTCATCAGCAACAGCACTTGCTTGCAACTTGTTTCTGTACAAGCTCATCTTTTGAGTGGAACTCACCACTTGCTTTGGCTGGAATCTTTCCACCACCTCACTTTTTTTTTTTTTTATTATTTTATCACCCATACTTGATTGCAGAACAAACCCCGCAACAAAACCATTTGCTGGTTTTGAATAAAACCGTGGGCTGAATACCACCCACGTGTATAGTTCAGTCCCCGAACACCAGGAAGCTTTGAGGAGTTTGTGGAATGCTGCCTTTCCTGAAGAAGAACTTCGTAATTTAATATCTGAACAGTGGAAGGATATGGGCTGGCAAGGAAAAGATCACACTCTTTCTTTTTATTTTAATCACACTCTTCGTGGTTCAACTTTATCACCATACCCACTCATACACCATCTCCACCATACCCATTCTTCTTTTATTTATTTTTATTTTTTAATTTTATTTAGAACCCATTCTGATTTTTACTTTCTTTTATATAATCCCCACACCACAGATTTCCGACACATCTTTGCTTATTTTAAAAAAAAAAAAAAAAAAAAAAAAACACACACAAAAACTCCGTGTTGTGCTATTTTGCTCCACTTTCTCTGTGTTGAGCTATTTTGCTCCACTTTGTGTTGAGCTGTTGTGCTCCACTTTCTCACTCCCTTTGTTTCAACCTCAATTAGGTTTCTATCTTCACACCGATTTGAGTTTGAGGGGGGTTATACAGATATCATGGTGAGCATGGTTACACACCATGCGAACCACCAAAGCCACCCCATGGCGCACTCCCTAAGTCGCCCCCTTGGTGCACCACCAAAATCTACAACAACGGTCTGACACGACCACACAGTGTCTTCAACAAACGGTCTGACACGACCATACAGTGTCTCCTATCCACTTTTATTTTTTGTCATTTTATTTTTTCCTGTTTTGTTACTCTCTCCAAACTCAAGTTGGTTGGTTCCTACCCTCCTTGAGTTTGAGGGGGGTTGTTAGTGTTAATTTAGTGTAGTGTTAATTCAATGTATTAATCATAGCAACCAGCTGTCCTCCCATTATGTAAAGTCAAGACCCATTAGACTAGACATTTGTTAGTGTACACCACTTTAGCTTTATGCTTTCATCTTTATGCTTTCGGCGGGTTAGCATCCAATGTACTCTATCTCCTCTCTATAAAGAGAGTGTTCATCTCCTTGTAAATACATATCATTAATACATTGAATAACAGAATTCTCTCTTTCTCTCTCTATCAATTTATTCTAACAAACATAATCCAAGAAATTGGAGTTTAAGGTTGTCTCTGTTTTTGCCTTTTCTTTGCTTTTTGGTTTTGATGATTGGATTACTTAGACTTTCAGACTGGGTAAGCTCTGGTTCTAGCTGTAGCCCCCTTCAAATGCTTGAATTAGAATGGAAGGCTTATAGGGTTTATTATATGCTGTTATTTACCTTTTCCATTAATCTATTTTTTCTAGATTAGATACCTTGCTTTCTTTTAATGTTTCAGTTACAAGGAAGGTTCATTAATTTGTTGGGTAGGTAAAGACTAGCTTTCATTAAACATGAGGCCTCTCTCTCTGTTTATTACCAAAATCTGCCAATCTGAGCTCCCAATTTTTATTTTTTTATTTTATTTAATATTATTTTTTTTAAAGAGTTCATTCGATTGTGTTTAGTCCTATTTTAAGACCATGTGGAAATAGACAATTTCATAATGACAACTTTGGCAGATCGATTACCTGTAAGTACTCTGCTTTGTTAGTTAGGGGAATCGGACTTCTTTTGCCTGTCTGGGTTCAAGTCCCTCATGAAAAAAGACCTTTGCGTCGGGTTCTATGTCTTTATGTCTAACCAACCCATGTGCTCAAATATGTGATAAAATCTACACCAAAAATCCGTATTTCTTACATTTAATAAACTTTTAATTGTACGGTGTGATAAAATAAACGGTTAAAATTGTTCTAGGTATAGGGAAAAAATGATTTTATGTACAAGAAATCTGTGCCAATAAACAAGCCATAATGCAATGATTATCATATTTTATTATTACATTATGTTTATCATCTCATGAGTCATCACTGTATTAAAAAAAACATAAACATGGTGATTGAGCTATTACACCAATACAGTGTTGCCACATGAGATGAGATAATATGATAAACATAATGTGATAAAGAAAATGTGATCAACCTACCATCATTGAGTCAACAGTACTTGCATTTTAAAAGAAAAGTCAACTTTTAACTTTTTACCCATTTTGGGTTACATCACCTCTCATATTTTTTACCCACAAAAAAAAATAGACTAAAAAAGCCAAAAAAATCAACTTTTTATTGACTTCTCAAAACACCACTAAAAGCTTTATGGTATGCTCCTGAAAATTTGGGGAAGAGGAACCCTCTCTTGTTGATTTCTGGCTATTGCAGTGCAAGTGTTTCCAATATAATGTAAACCATCCTCCTCTAGAATGAACAAATTTTCTGTTACAATCATTCTCTGTTATCTTTTTACTCAAATTATATTACAGACCTTCAACAGCAAAGTATGCAGCTGAATAATACACGAAATTTAAATATTCTATTTTTAAGTTTAAAAGAACTCTCCAGAAGTTACAGGAACTTATGATGTAAAATCATAAAAGTCAAACACACAAAATGATCCCATACAAGCAGGATACAAGTTCTCTTCAAGTCTACCAAGAAATGCACTTCCTCAAAACTAAGTTGTCCTTTGCGTTGTGACACATCTGACAAATTTTGTTAGAGGCTTTCATGAGATGGATTGACCCAACTACCAAATCTTGGCCAGAAGCCAACCCACCTATCTGCAACAATTCAAGGGAGATGAGTTCGATTTGAGGATCAATATCTGTATAAGTTAAAGACAGTAATTTACATGGATATACATAACATTACTTCCGAAGCAATTTAGGTTTATGTCATTGGGTAGTTTAATGGCTTGTATGATCCAATCATGCTACTGATTTATCAACTAATCAAAGAAAGGGGAACATATTTAATACTTCATGAAACAAGAACAGTTGGATTTCACCATGCTAGATACATCAACAAGTGTGCTAAGCACTTCTATTTGTATTCCAATACTTGTATCATCTATTTGTCATTCATTTATTCTAAAATTGACTACATATGGACATTCCCAACACAATTTTATCACTTGAATAAACGACTTCATTCCCTCCCCTCAACTCCACCAAAAAAATTCATAATAATCATAATAATGAGAGAGAGAGAGAGAGAGAGAGAGAGAATAGCAAAACTAAACAATGTTGGAAGCCTGGAACAGTTGTCATGTTGTCCTCGGATAAAAGAGTTGGTATCAAACAAACAAGTTGACTTGGACCACCTCATAATCCAACCCAACATACAGATCTGATTCTTTAATCATCTCACGCCCATAACAAGGCTTGATGAGCACTATATTGTAGGCAATCAAATCTAGAAGAAATTACAGCTTATGTTGGCATAGAGTTGGTAAATTATTGTTTTTGAAAAGATTTACTGGACCTAATTATGTGCACTTATCTTCCAAGTGGTAAAAATTGATTTACTATTACTATCTTCAATTTGTAAACTGGGTTTTGTTCACTTTGTTACAGATTGATTATGCATGTTTTTCATTGCCTCTGCTAGCTTGCTAGCTATTATCTTTTTGGTTTTGCTTGTGGAGTTTCATGATGTCAGGCCTAGTCAATTTGGATGAAATGCATCTCTATTTTATATGGAACTATGAGCTGAATGTGATAAAAGAGCAATAAGGGGTCAAAGTGGACACGCGTAGAAAAGATAAGGATACAAACTTAATTCAAATCAAATGGCAGATTCATGTTATTGAGTCTGGATAATTGAAATTGGCAATATAAGGTAGGAATAGGTATTGGTGCTGATTTATGCAAAAAAAAATTGGAATTGTTTCTTATGTTTGGGGTTGGGCCATCCACCAATAGTTTAGGGGATGACATACTAACAATCACCATCATGAGATATGTAATAATATGTGGCCTGCTAAGTTATGTAGTTATTTTATTTTATTATGCTGTGTACATTTTCTGCACCTGCATTGCATGCTTTTCAATTTTGAATGCTTTTAGGATACAACTTGAAAATATCTTCATTCCACTTCTTTCAAATTACATTTACAAAGAATTATACTTGGCAGATGTTTGTGTGAGTTCTATTCCTTTTTCCTAACGTCTGACCTTGCAAGGGCTTATAACTAGGGAAGATAAGGCGGTTTCACCAACTTTGTATTTGTTGGGGATCACATTGATGTTCATTTATGCCTGAAAGTCAAAAGCTTTTTAGGAGATCATCATCAGCTGTCTGAAATGTGTTAGAGAGGTGATGGTACTTTGCTTGGAGACCACAGATATAAATAATAACTACGCAATGTTTGTCTCTCTTTGTCTCCATATATGCCTGCTTCTCTGTATAGGGCATGTTCTTGCATTTATTTTTAGGGGCCTCTTTGCAGTCACAACCTGCAATTGCCTTGTCTCATTCCTTGTAGTTACTTCAGAAGACGGAATTAGTGTAATTTTGTCCGAACTTGCGTCGTCATTTAGTGCCAAGTATAGTTGGAGTGGAATATGTTAAGCCTGATTTCATTGAGAGTTGCTCAAAGTTACTATTTGGCTAGGACGCCACATTTAGTCATATGTTCGAAGGCTTTGTTTTTCTTTTGTTTTGTGTGGTTCTATTAATTTTGGTTATTCTTGCCCTAGATTAAGAATTGAATAATTATATTTTCCTCATTTGAGTTTCATATATTATCCATGGCAGACTACTGTTGAAGTTCTCATTGTTTCGAGTAGTATAATGACACAGTTAATTTAATCATTTAGTGGGATTTATCTACTACTGGATTAATTAGAAGATGCCAATATATTAAAAACTGGCATTTTTTTTTTTATGTATTGCATCCTCAGGGTGAAATTGTGTCTTTTTACCATTGTCTTTTAAGCTTGCTGAATAATTTTCTGTCTTGATGAGAAGGTTACTACCATAGAAGTCAACAAAGGATCAAATCAGTGAAGAGTCTGCAAATGATATATTTCATCCACTGAGTAGCTGAAGGATACTGAAAAAAAGTAAAATAAAGAAGATTCCCTCCCCACTTACCCTGAATAAAAAACTAAAGAAGAAAAAGAACACACACAAGAGATGTGGAAATCACAGCACAATGTGGACATAGGAGAAGATTTCAACAGTTGGATTAAGTTGACTGAAGCCAAAAGATGTAACTATCCAAATAGGCATCGATCACAGAGTGCAAACATAAGCCAAAAATAGTGGGTTTTTATTTTTTTATGTGTTTATCTTGACTTTTTCAATTTTTTTCTGAAATTTTTCACAAAAAAAAAAAAAACATTTCTTTTTAGATTCATCTATACAAGATAGATAAGAAAAGTAAAAAAATTTAATTTTGAAAGCAAATCACTAAAGACAAGAAAAAAAATTTTAAATTTTGATTTTTGAGTGTTTCCAAACCTTTGGACCAGATTTAGTTTTTAATATAACTTTTATCTTACATTAAATTTGAATTTATAAAACATTTTATTCTCTTGACAAATTTTTTTGAACAATTGTACTAGAAATTTATAACTTTTTTAGGTTAATTATATTTTTAGTCTCCAAAATATAAGTTTTATGTCATTTTAGTCCCATACATTTAAATTGTGTCAATTTGATTCCCAATACTAAAATTTTAATTTAAATATTAAAAATTAAAATAACACAAGACTCATATTTTGAGTATTAAAAATGTAATTTACCCTCACTTTTTCCATGAAACCTTTAAACAATACAGTGGTTAAGAAGCTTCTCGATGATTCTTAAAAATTGTTCAAGTTGCATCCATGGCCCATTAATTAAATAATAAATTATAAATACGTTTAGAATATAAATTGTTATTTGTAATTTTGAAAATTAAGAATTCAAATTTCTCAACTTGCTCCTGTACAACAACGAAATTGTCATAACTATTAATTAAAATATCATTGATATCATTAAAACTGCTATTAATAGTTAATTAATGAAATATATCTATTGTTACGTGTTTAAAAATTTTAAAGGACGAAATGTAATTTTTTAAAAGATTATTTATATTTTTAGCAAATTAGGTAATGTATTTGTAATTAGATTATTTATATTTGAAATATATCTATTGTTATGTTGAAAAGTGGGTAGATTGTTAATTCAGAATGACTCCTTCAAATAAAAATACTGGCTATTGAAGATTTGCCAAGCCTTATAATAATAATATATATGTATACATAATTAACCAATTCAAGAACCCAATGTCTATAAATACACACCTTTCCCATGATAGATCTCTCATCTCGATCAAACAATCACATAGACGTGTTTTATTATCCTCAATCAATTAAAAGATAACGATGATGAGTAATCACTTTTTTGTAGTCATAGTTGTGTTAGGCTGGGCTTCCACACTTGTCTATGCATCTGACCCCAGCCCTCTACAAGACTTTTGCGTTGCTGTTAATGACACTAAATCTGCTGGTATGTTCTCTCTCTCTTTGGACTTTCTGGCTTGCTCTCTCATGGTTCTTTATTAAAATGTTTGCCATTAAAATGTTTTTTCAATTATATACCAGCAAACTTGTCTATGGTTCTTTATTAAAATGTTTTTTCAATTATATATGTATATATATATTGATGTATTTCTATCCTTGTCAATGGATCTCCAACAAAAGAATTTAATCCCCAAAAGGGTCTTAGGCAAGGGGACCCCTTATCTCCATTCTTATTCAATTTGGTTGTTGAGGCTTTAAATATTCTACTTCAGAGAGCTATGGACCTTAGTTTTATTAAAGGTGTATCTATTGGGGCCAATGATGAGGTGCATTTGTCCCATCTTCAATTGGCAGATGATTCCCTCTTATTCTGTGACGCTGTTTTATCAGAGGTGCAAAACCTGAAAAGAATCCTTAGATGCTTTAAAGTGGCTTCTGGGCTTAAAATCAACTACCACAAAAGTATGCTTTGTGGGATTGGCATCTCCGAATCTGCCCTTGCTGAATTTGCTTCCCTCTTGAATTGCAAGACCCAAAATTTACCAATCAAGTATTTAGGACTGCCCTTGGGTGCAAACCCTAAAAGAAAGAATACTTGGAAACCTGTAGTTGATAAGGTGAAACTAAGGCTAGCCGGGTGGAAACGGAAGCTTCTATCTTTTGCAGGACGTTTAACCTTGGTGAAAGCAGTTTTGTCAAGTATACCTGTATACTACTTATCATTATTTAAGCTTCCTGAGGGGATTGCCAAGGAGCTAGACAAAATTCAAGCCTCATTCTTATGGGGTGGGCCAGATCTAAAGCGTAAAATTCATTTAGTGAAATGGTCAGAGGTTACTAAGAGCATAAAGCAAGGTGGACTGGGCGTTAGAAGAATCAGAGATGTGAATCTGTGTCTACTCCTTAAATGGTGGTGGCGATTTGCTACTGAACCAGAGTCCCTTTGGTATGGGGTATTATGCAGCAAATATCGGTTCCTTGGTGGGAAATGGGTTCCAAACCCAAGTTTAAACACCTCATCCTCTTATATTTGCAATGGCATAGTGGCAGCAGGTGAGCAAAATCAGTCTTTATCACTTTTCTTTGCTAGCAACCTCCAACTAAAGGTAGGTAATGGTTGTCGTATAAGATTTTGGTTTGACTCCTGGTGTGGAAATGTTTGCCTCAAAGAGGAGTTCCCTAGGCTCTTCAGTTTATCATCACAAAAGGAAGGTCTGTTAAAGGAATTTGTGGAAGTATCTGGCACATCTAAGAACTGGGTATTCACATTTAGAAGGCCTCTATTTGTTTGGGAAAAGATTGAACTACTCAGACTTTATGGCATTGTAGGTTCAGTGCCCTCCTTTCAGACAGAGACCCAGGACAGTGCAATTTGGAGAGCAGCCAAGCCTAGGCAATCTTTTGTGTCCAACCTTTACAATCACACCTCCTGTGTTTATGGAGGCACTGGTTGTTTCCAACATCTGGTGTGGATTAAATATCTTCCTCCTAAGGTGCAATTCTTTGGCTGGCTCGCTTGGAAGCACAAGATCAAAACCTCTGTATTTTTGCAGCGGATTGGAGCCTTGAATAGTTCTGCTTCCACACTCTGCGTTTTTTGTAAATCTCATCAGGAATCTGTCGAGCATGTTCTGATCCTTTGCCCATCTGTTTGGAAAGTCTGGTCTGGTCTGCTGCATTGGTGGGGTGTCTCTTGGGCTGTTCCTGATTCTGTTCATGGTCTGTTACTCTGGTGGTCAGGGCACTCCTGTAGGGAAGCTGAACAACGGATTTGGCGTGCAATACCCCTGGTAACTCTATGGTCGATCTGGAAACACAGAAACGATTGCTGCTTCAATGCATCTCCTCCTAAATTGCAAGATCTGTGTGAACTGATTCTCATTCGGCTGACTGTCTGGCTTAAGGCTGCTTCTAACAAGCTCCATTTTTCGATTTCAGATTTTCTCTACAATATTTCAGGGGTGAGGCGGGGCCTGCTACAATCTTAACTGCAAATACTGTGCTGCTCACATCTCAGGGTTGGTTTGTGAAGACTGCTCTGGTGCTGAATGATTTGCTGGGTTGGTTCTATAGCTCTTTTTGCCCTCTGTTCTAATGGCTCTTCTTGATCTGGTCTAATGGCTGGGGATCTGTTCTAATGGCTGGGGGCCTATTCTAATGGTTGCTGATTTGCTGAACTGGACTGATCTGGACTGATTTGCTGGGCTAGTTTTGAGTGGTGTATGCTTGATTTGGCTTAGTCTTTGCACTGCTTGTAGCAGGTGGTCTGATCTGCATGTTTTGCTGGGCTGGTTTTTTGCTCTTCTTGCCCTCTGTTACTGATTTGTTGATCCGTTCTAATGGCTGGACTGATTTGCTGATTTGCTGGGTTGGTTTTGATTGGTGTATGCTTGATCTGGCTTGGTTTTTGCACTGCTTACAGCTGGTTGATCTCACATGTGCGTGTAGCAGCTTTGGTTCTCCCTTTCGTTGGCTCCTCGCCAACTTGGGCTCTGCCCTTCTCTCTTTTTTGTTGTTATCTGTTTTGTCGCTTGCTCTAATTTCATCAATAAAGTTCCTCTCTTTGCCGTTCAAAAAAAAAAAATATATATATATATATTGATGTATTTCTAACCCAAATGTTAAAGGATCATGCGGCCTAACTTATTTCTCTTTATCCAGTGTTTGTCAATGGCAAATTCTGCAAGGACCCAAAGCTTGCTACAGCAGATGATTTCTTTTTTCATGGCCTCCATGGACTTCGAAACACATCAAACCCAGTTGGATCAACTGTCACTCCAGTGAATGTCATGCAAATACCAGGGCTCAACACTCTTGGTATCTCCTTAGTTCGCATTGACTATGCACCCAATGGCCTTATCGCACCACACACGCACCCTCGTGCTTCTGAAATACTTGTTGTGTTAGAGGGTACACTGTATGTTGGTTTTGTGACCTCAAACACAGACAACCGTCTTTTCACCAAGGTGTTATATCGAGGAGATGTTTTTGTATTCCCAGAAGGTCTCATTCACTTCCAGTTTAATTTGGGAAAGAGTAATGCAGTTGCGCTTGCTGGTCTAAGCAGCCAAAATCCTGGAATAATTACTGTTGCAAATACAGTGTTTTGCTCGAATCCAAAATTTTCTGCAGAAGTTCTTGCCAAAGCATTCCAAGTGGACAAGAAGCTTGTTGACTATCTTGAAGCACAGTTTTGGTGGGCCAACAACTGGGGGGGGTGGGGGGGTGGGTGGAAATTCTATTGTTCAATAATTGAAATGTAAAATTTGTAATCCTGGTATTTGTATGTTTTTAGTTTTAGGCTAAGGGTACTTTGGTATTTTTTGTCTTCTATTGTTAGCACACAATGTAATTTTGATCCAAGATTAATGCAAATATTATTTCTTTTTTATTTAGACTTACATGACATCTGTAGACATTCCATTTTGATTGACTATTACTTAGTCACACTTTAAAAACACCATCCGATGCTCAATATATAAGAAATGGTTTGGAACTCCTAATTTGTCTCCTTTTACCTAGGACTAGATGCAACTGAATGGACTTAAGCCTAGCCAAACAACCTATCCAACCTTTCTAGACCTATTCGAGACATATTGGATCTCTCGGGATTCAATTCCTTTCTTTTTTCCTATATCTCTCGCAAGCTCGAAAGTGAGCTCGCCACCAATATATTGTATCGACTAATATATTTTTCCTCAAAGTGAGCTCGCCACCAATTAGAATGGCATAATCTGCTAAAATTTATCCTTTTTTAATACATCTACCCCACTAAACTTTGGATTTTTTTATATTTACCAATATTTTTGTTGCAACGTTATTTTATCCTTTGATCATTGTGTCAACCGTGCGAGTTGACCAGTGGAATTCATTAATTAATTCGTTCATATTTTTTTTTAGACAAATAAACTCAGATTAAATAACTATATCTATCGATATCAAATTATTTTAATTTTTAATATGTATATTTTTTTCGATAAATCTTACAAGATAAACCATTTGAATCATTAAATTGAATCCTATAACGATGTACATACAGCAAACTGGACCATCTAATTACTCCTCTCCTAGCAGTCTGGCCATTTAAAAAACAACATAGAACCACCCAAATACACACCTTCCCCCCTTAGCTCCTTTTTAATCTCCACATTGTCCTTTTCTTTTCCCAAAATGCCATATGGGTCCCCCACAACACAAATAATTTCTTATGGAATTCATCAAAAAGTAATCAATTTGTTTGCTACTACCCTGCCGTGGGTGAGGGGGACCCTTGATCAATGGGGATTGTTTTGATTTTACGACAATGCCCTTGGCCCTATCTAATGTGGAAAGGGCGGATCTAAAGTGGTCTCATATTCAAGATCTCTCTTACAGTTTCCCACATATTTTAATATAATTCGCTTAGGCATAACTTGTGTGGAAAAGGATGAATCAAATATAGTGCCATAATTGAAGATCTCTTTCTCTCTCTTTTGAGACTCAATTTTTTAATTTTTCAAACAATACTACATATCATTTATCAAATGGTACTTCTTATATTGTCTCCAAGAAAATAATACAAAAGTATTGAGTTTTACTGTTTTAACTAATAAAAAATAAATTGAAATATCACTTAAAATTGGCCCAAGGACACCATATAATTTTCTCTCTCATGTATATGATTTCTAATTTTATATTTCTGTATGATAAAGATAAGATTTTTATGCTTTATTGAGATTTCCAAAAAACCAAATCTAATAATCACATTTTCAAAATGTTTTAGTAGCTTATAGAAATACATCTCTTACAAAAAATTAGGAGGGAAAAACAGTGGAGTTACAAATTTTGATAATTTGCAAGTTTTCCTCTCTTTTAATTTTGAAGTGGTGCCATCCCTTTCCCTATATGTTAATTGTTCCCATATATGTGCCTTTATTTTTTATTTTATTTTTTTTGTTATTATTTACATCTCTGTCTTGATTTCTTAGCTTAAGATTAAGCTTGATTGACTAAAATGCAATCATGTTTTTCTATCCTCACAGAATGTTACAAAGTGACAAAAGGAGCTTGAAGTATTTTGATTCTTGTGAATTATCATTTTCTTATAATAATGAATGATAATTCTATTTATAATATATTTTATTATGAAAAAAATAGTTAAACATTCTCCAACTTTGGATAGTAGGAAAGGTCTAATATGTTTTTTTCTTATTAGTTAAAGTCCCTCAACAATATTATTAGAGAAATTTCATCTCGTCATAGAGTAATTTCTCTGTAAAGCTGAAATTTTTCTTTGAATAGCTAAAATTTCTGTGTAAAAAAAATTTCTTTATGAAAATATTGAAAGACTCCAACCATTATAAAAATATTGCATGTTCTTTATTTTATAAAATCTATCAAGAATTTTAAACTAAAAATCCTTATTATTATTATTATTATTGATAGAATAATTATTTTAATTCTTTTTAAGATATAAAGAATTAAAAAGTTTGTGTGATCTGACAATGAAACGATGAAATAAAGGTGCATTAACAATGAGTGCATGGTAGAAGAATCAACATGCACAAAGAAAAATGCATAAAAATTGGTTTAATCTTCCATCATAAAGGGTGAAGTACAAAAATTATTTTATCAAATCTCTATTTTATTAGTATTTAACAATGTATAATGAGACAAGTTTCAACTGCTTCATACTTTACTTATAACATCAATTTTATTGAGTTGATTTTATTTGTACAAAAAATAGATCTCAATTTTTGATGTTGTTTTTTAATTTTAAACATCAAAGCGATATGCATATTATTTATTTATTTATTAGATTATGTTGATAAATAAAATAACTAAAAATAGTGATCTAATTGATTATACACCGAAATCTAATTAATAGTTTAAAACTTAGAAAAGAATAAAAAAAAATGATTTGTTAAATTTGTTTACTTTTCTTCTCTTCAAATACTACTTTCACAAAACTTATGTACAAAAAAAAGAGTTAGTTTTGATACATGACTATAGTCATGTATCAAAACTAACTTTTTTTTTTTTTTTTGCACACACCTTGATCTCCCACTAGGCAAAATTTCTGATTCCACCCTGTTAATTTACTACATATTTGGCTTCTTTTTTAATATTTGAACCATTCATCCTAGGTGGATTAGAAGTTGCTTTGTGATTTTATTTATTTTCTTTTAGAAGGTCTTTCGTTGTTGCCTTTAACTGTTTTTGTTGTTTGTTCTCTGTTAGTTTTTTTATTTTTTATTTTTTGTGGGCGCGCTGCAATTTTCTTCAAACATCATCAATTTTCTTTTACGTGTACATTCTATTTTTTCACTAAGAAATTTAATTTATAAATATATATGTATGTTGTATCATATTTATCCACCATATATTTCAAAATATTTTACTTCACAAAAGACAAATGTTTTGAGAATTAGCTGTTTTAGATCTCGTTTGGAACTTAACTATTTTAATTAATTTTTTGACTTTTTACGAAAAGATATACAAAAAAGTAGATAAAGTGATATGATAACTTGATTTGACTTTTTGACTGAAATATTATAAAATTACTAAATATATTTATATTTATTTTGGACAAAAATAAAAACTAAAAACATGTTTGATATGCATGTATTTTAAAAATGAGTGAAAAAAAAGTTGTTGTCAACAATTGGATATGTTAACCGAAAGTGGTCATACACTGCGTGAAGTTGTAATTGAAAAGGTGGTTACCATTGGCGATGGCTGGAAGTTGTTGACCAACTTATAGTTTAAAATTTTAAATCACATACTTCATCAGGTGGATCAACTATCTACTGATGAGATGCCTACTGTACTTCCCCGCCGGTCTACACGCATTCGAGGCCCCCCCAAATCTCTTTCACTTGGAGATTTTGTGGGACCGTGGCAAGGGCCCTCAAACGTAAACAAGAGGGGATTGAGGGATGTAGACTCAGAGGATAGCTCAATTGACTGTGATTGTGATCTTGGTACACCACAGTTTTGTGGGACTGTGGAAATGCAAGACTCACCTGAGCAATCACCAAAGCAGCATCAAACACCTAATGCATGGAACACACCAACTAGAGTGCTAACCGATGTTGAGCAGTGGCCAAAATTCACCACTGTGTCCCCATTGGTGGCAAACGAAATGATGTTGTCAAATAAACTTGGCTCACTTAGTGCTGATCAAAGGAAAGAAGTAATGGGTACCAAGCAACGAAAGAGTGATAAGCCCGTGCGAGCTTGTCGAAATGAGGATTCGGTTGATCTACATATGGAAGATGGTAGTGAAGGTCTCGATACACTTGCTATATCAGGTAAACCTCTACAAGTTGGAAGCTCTTTAATTAAAGAAGAGATTAACAAGGTGTCAAAATTGAAGTATAAAATAGGTGCCCATAAGATTGAGAACCAAGTAGATGGCATTTACAATGTCCCTATTGAGATCTCAAAAAAAGGCGTTTCTCATTGGGAAAATGCTTTGGTTGGATACTTCATTGATAAAAGATTCTCTTTCCATTATGTGAAAACTTGGGCGGAGAAACTTTGGGGAAATTTGCTTGAGGACGTTGTCTCCATAGATAATGGTTTTTTTATTTTCAAATTAAAAAGTGAAGAGGCTATGGACACAATTTTGGAAGATGGCCCCTATTATGTTGGAGCTAGATTGATTGTTATTAAAAAATGGCAACCTGGACTAAAACTAACAAAGTGTGAATTTTCAAGTGTGCCATTGTGGGTGAAGTTGTACAATGTTCCTTTGGAACTTTGGAGTGAAGAAGGTTTGGGTTACATAGCTAGCATCTTGGGAACTCCTCTTTATTTGGATGAGCCAACTTTCAAGAGAAGCAGACTTACATTTGCGAGAATTTGTATTGAAGTGCCAGCAAATAAAGAGATCCCTAGGTCTTTCAAAATAAATCTTGGTTATGGTGACCCATATGAGATTCAAGTTGAGGTACCATGGAAGCCTCAAAGGTGTGATGGTTGTAAGACTTTTGGCCATACCGCTAATTTGTGCCCTCAAAAGCCAAAGTCTTTGAACCCTCCCTCTTTCAAACATGAGTGGAGAGTCAAGGACACTAAAACACAAATTCCGACTAAATGGGAAATGGTGAAGAAAAAGGGGAGAGATGGTGGGCAATGTTCAACGCCATTGATCAACAAAGAGAGAGAGACGCAGTCTTCTATCCCCTCAACATCTAATGCCTTTGATGTCCTTGAATCGTGTGATATGGACAAGTTAGGGAATGGAGATTCAAGCCAAGAGTTGAGAAATAGAGGGAGTCCATCTCCAAGAGATCCTAGTTATGGGGAGACTTCAAAAGAGGACAACAGAAGAAAAATTAAAGCGAAACTTCATGACTTGAAGAATGCTAGAAGGAAATTCTGAATCCTTTTTTGTTGTGAATGTTGTGCTTGTTTTCTATAAGCTCAGTTTGTCTTTTGATGGAGTAGTTTATTTTGTTTATTTTTGTGCTCCCATCAAAAGCTGTGTATTGAATTTCGTTGTATATCTTTCTTTTTTGGTTATAATATGACTTACTTACCCCCAAAAAAAATAAAAATAAATAAAAATAAATAAAAAAAGTAGGATATTTGATAAATTTGCTTTTTAAATTTTCCAACTTACAAAACTCAAAAGTTAAGGTACCCGTTTGATAATATTTATATCTATTGTTTGCAGTTTATAAAAATTTTAAACAAATTTATTTATTTAAAAACTGAAAATAAAAAACATATTTGATACACATATCTATTTTGAAAGGGGTGGTTCGTCGTTGCTGGTGGTTGCACTACAACATTTTTTTAGTTTAGTGATATTTGAAAGTGCCACAAAACTGTTGGTTTAATGACATTTTTTAGTCTTCTAGTATTTTGAACAAGTGCCATTTGTATCCGTGCCACGGTAGATACTAGTGCCACGGTAGATATTTGCAAGTGCCACTACGCCATCATGGCTAAAAACTTTCAATGACATTTTGATGTCATGGTAGATATTATTTGTGCCACTATCAAGCGCCATTAAAAAAGAGTTAGTCACACTTATAAGTGTCTGAAAAATCTAGAAACCTCCTAAATGTTGATTTGTGATTATGTATCAATTTTAAGCAGAATATAACAATCCCAATCAAGCAATTAAGAGAAAGAGACAAAACGATTTTTACGTGGAAAAACCACAATTGGACACCTCCAACTGTGATAAAAAAAACCACGGGCAACTGCCACAAGATAATCCACTAAGAAGAATTAAAGGAATTACACAGGTATACTCTCAATTATCTAGCGAATCCACAACGCCTAATTGAACCAACCTCTATGTGCCTCTTCCAACCCCATCTTCACCACGGAATTGTCTTTCTGATGAGCCACTCCGGATTCCACCAAAGCTTCAGGCTCGAATTCTTCAGAATCCACAACTGAAGAACAACTCTCTCTTTTGTGTATAACAAACAAACCTTTGATGTACTCTCTTTAAATCATGAGTTGAAGACTCAATAAAAACATCAAAGAAAACAAACAAAATATCCCCAGATATAAACCTTAAGAACCAAAAAGAAGATCTAGAGGACTTCAATCCATCCCTTAGTTTTGGGAGAAAACCAAGCATTTATAGAGAACCAAAAGTAATCCTGTTTTTGGAAAAAAAACCAACTTCTTAAAGGACTCCAAAGTAATCCTAGTTTTGGAAGAAAATCAACTTCTTAGAGAAATCCAAAGTAATCCTAGTTTGACCCAACAAGTGAATTTAAAAAATTACAACCTTGGGTTTGATCCATGGAATTTGACAACAAAGAGTCCTAACAATCATTACACCATCAAAACTAAAACCTTTCAGTGACACTTTAATGTCATGGTAGACACTATTCGTGACGTTATCAAGTGTCATTCGTGACGATAATTCGTTGTAGAACAATTTGATCCGCTCTTATGGAGACTCGAACCGCCAACCTCCCGCACCATAAATCTTATACACCACACTCTTCCCACTAGACCTCAATAGCACCACATGATTATATATGCAACATATATTATTTATATAGTACATACATCCATATTAATATAAAAGTATATGTATGAACATAATTATTTTATTGAATATAATTTATTTATAATAAACTATTTACTAGCAAAATAAAAAAAAGACCACTTTTGGTGACTAAAAATATTTTTTAGTCGCCAATTCTATACTTTTGGCTACTAATTATTTTTTAGTTGCTACAAAACTTAACTTTTGCAGGCCAAAATCGGATTGGTTGCCGAAGATGCACTTTCAGCTACCAAAATTTTGGTCGCCAAAAAATTTAATTCCTGCCTTAGGATTTTAGTTCTCCCGTGCTAAAAATGACCACTTTTGGTGACTAAACTTATTTTTTAGTTGCCAATTGTAGACTTTTGGCTACTAAAATTTTTTTAGTCACCAAAAAGCTTTACTTTTGGCTACTAAAATTTTTTTAGTCGGTAAAACCCATACAATCAACAACCAAACTTATTTTTAGTCGCCAATTGTAGACTTTTGGCTACTAAAAATTTTTTAGTCACTAAAACCCATATAATCAGCAACCAAACTTAGTTTTAGTCGCCAATTGTAAACTTTTGGCTACTAAAATTGTTTAGTCGCCAAAAAGCTTTACTTTTGACTACTAATGCTGTTTTGGTCGCTGAAAGCTATACTTTCAGCGACCAAATTTTTTTGGTCAGAAAATTTAGTCGCCGAATGTGCTTTTTCCTGTAGTGTATATTGAGTTTAATTTATTTATTTTTAATCATTTACTGCATTTTAAAAATTTAGAAAATATATTGGCATTTTTTGTTTTTTCAAAAATGCCATTATAAGCTTGGAAAGTTTTTGGCTAGTGGCATTTCTCAAAATGCTATAAAATATTTGTTTATGACACTTTTCACCTAAGTGCCATAAAAAGTAATTTGCACCTACCTAGTGTCCTGACATTTTTAAAAAAATGCCATTGCTACTAAAGTTTAGTGACATCTGTTGGTAAATGTCACGAACATAATTTTTTGTGTCATTATTTTATAAAATGTCATAAAATTGATGTGACATTTCTTTATTGAAATGCCACTAGAGCCTTATATGTTTGTGGATCTGTGGCATTTTTCTAAAACATTTAATGCCAATTTTTATTTTTGTGACATTTTCTAAAAACATGCCACTAGTGTAGTGTCACTAAAGTGTAAATTTGTTGTAGTGACATTTTTGTTGTAGTGAAGTGACACTTTTTTAAATTGAAATGCCACTAGAGCCTTGTATGTTTGTGACTCTATGACATTTTTCTAAAAAATGCCACCAAATATTCTTTTTGTGACATTTTTTAAGAACATGCCACTAGTATGGTGTCACCAAAATGTGTTTTTGTTGTAGTGGAGATTGTGGCCGGAGGTGGTGGCCATCGATGAGAGGTAGTTGACGATAGCCGAAGGTGGTTGTTGATAACCAAAGATGGTGGTGGCCAAAGATAATTAGCGGCAAAGAAAAATGATTGTCAACTGCAAGAGGTGATTGTTGGAAGAGGTTATTGGCAGTGGTGCTTGGTATTGGTGATGAGTAATGAGTGGTGATTAGAAGGAATGAGATAACGAGGAAGAAATGAACAAATAAATAAATAAAAGCGCCAAAGTAATTTTTTATAGTTAAAAAAAAATTGGTAAATTTTATGAACTCTTTATAACTCTTTCAAAATGAAAATAGAAAACAAATGAGTTTTTGCTTATAATTTTTAGGGTAAATTACAAATGCACATTCTAAGGTTTGATTAAAATATGAATTGCCCCTTGTGATTTTGAAAATTACATTCTACCCCCTGAGATTTCTAATTTCATGACAAATCGCCTCTTTTATTAATAAATTATCAAGTCAATTAATAATTTTGAATGATGTTAGAAATATATTTCAATTAATAATTTAAGTAATTTTATTATTGTATAGGAGAGCAATTATGAATTTCATTTTTTTAGTTAATTTTGTTAAATAAAAAGTACTAGCAAGGAGGTATTTATAATTTTTCAAACTATATGAGGCAATCTGTACTTTAAACAAACCTTAGAATGTGTATTTGTAACTTACCCTAATTTTTAAACTGAAAAATTTACTTATAAATTTCATCTTGAAGAATGATGATCCATTTAGTCCCAATAATTTTTTTATAGACTAATTAGTCTCATTGATTTTGGAAAGGTAGATTTAATATATTATTTGAAAATTGAGTTTACAGTTATATCTTTATTTCTATTATGTTTCTTCCTCCTCCTCCTCCTTTTTCTTTTTATTTTATTATTATTATTATTATTATTATTATTGTGCTAAAAAGGTAAGATACACAATTTATAGAAATCAAATTTGGGATGAATTTTTATATGAAATTATATATATATATTTAAAATGACTTGAAATGTGAGATTCTTTAAATATTCCAAAACAAGTACAAAAATGACTTGAAATATGAGATTCTTCAAACATTTCAAAAATAGTACAAAAACTCCTTAGTAAGTTTTGGGCAAATGTATAATTTCAAACTGTAACACTCTAATGTAACACTCAAGCATAACACTCCAATGTAACACTCTAAAAAAATTCTTTAATGTATTATTCCCAAACGTAACACTTCAATGTAACACATAAAAAACTTCTTAATATACTTTTCTTAAACTTAACACTCCAATAAAAGATGTGGGATTCTTCAAATTATTCCAAAAGGAGTACAAAAATTCCTTAGTAAGTTTTGCGCAAATGTATAATTTCAAATTGTGAGTGTTACGTTTAGAAAAAGTACACTAAGGAGTTTTTTTAGTGTTTTTTTCTGTGTGTTACATTGGAGTGTTACATTTGAGATTATATTGATTGAAGTGTTACGTTGGAGTGTTACATTGGAGTGTTACGTTTAGAAAAAATACACTAAGGATTTTTTTTTTTTGAAGTGTTACGTTGTTATGTTTGAAAAAAATATGCTAAGGAGTTTTTTTGTATTACAATGGAGTTTTATGTTATTGGAGTGTTATATTAAAGTGTTATGTTCTTATTCATAATGTGTGATTTGTTCTAAAATCACTGCTGGAAATTAGACTTTTAGTGGCGTTTAAAAAACGCCGCTATAACTGTCAAAAACGCCGCTAATTCATTTTGTGGCATTTAGTACCAAACGTCAAAGATGCGGCCATCGCTGTAGCTTTGTGACGTTTTAAAAACACCGTGATATTAGTATAGGAGGCGTTTTAAAAAACGCCGCAAAATGTCCTACATTATACGCGCGGACGTCGCCAACGATATTTAGCGACATTTTCGAAATGCCATCGTATCTGTTTTAAAAAATATGACCGTTAGTATTTAGGGTTTAGGAGGTGTTTGTAGAAACGCAGTCATATCCCCTCTTTTTTTTTTCTTTTTTTTTTTTGAAATTGTGCTAATTTTATTTGATTGAATTAAAAAAATACCTGTAATACTACTGACATATAAAATATTAACTCTCATTCAAATAACAAATGAAGCATTAATTCAGTTTCTTATTCAATTAATATCCAACTCCCATTCAAATACCTGTAATAAATATAAAATAACTAACATATAAAATAATAACTCCCATTGAAATAGCAAATGAAGCATTAATTCAATTTCTCATTCAATTAATATCCAACTCCCATTCAAATACCTGTAATAAAACGAAGATATAAAATAATAACTCCCATTCAAATAACAAATGAAGCATTAATTCAGTTTCTCATTCAATTAATGTCCAATCATCATTACCCACAAAATAACATATCCAAAATCTAAAAATCATGTTTTAACATTAACCACAAACTAACATATATCCAAAAATCATGTTTTAGCATATAAATTGTAGTCATCACTAGTCTACATGTCTGCATAAGAACATAAACTGCAATCAGATTCATCAAAATAAACACAAATTGAAGAATTTACACCCAATACAATGAACTTGATATAGATTGCAATTTGGCACAACAGTTATTATAGTCAGAAAGAAAATGTTTTAGAGAGCTAAGGAATGGAAATACATATTTTCTATCCAGAAGCGTATCCCTGCTTCCAAACAAAAAATTCCTAAAATTGAAATCACATAATTATGTAAGGTTCACCCAAAACATTGTTTCATCTGTAGGCAAAAATTGATTAGAATAGGAGATAAGTCCAAAGAACTCTGCGCTCCAACTTCAACCCACCCAAATCCTTCTCTTCATACTCCACAATAATAGTTCCTACTAGAATCCTTCCCTAACATCATTTCTCCATCTTGCATAGCTAGAAGTCTTTGCCTTCACCATAACCCCACTATTCTGAGTTTTTCTTCTCAACTCACAACTCCTAGTATGATACCTAGTACCATTAATTATATACCCATTAAATCTGGTGGCCTTTTGGCTAGGTCCCAAAGCCAAAATTTTAATCTCATCTGACAACGCTACATTTTCAGTAGCTAATAGCTCTGCAACCTATTTTAAAAAGAAAGTTATCAATATTAAACATCAATTAACAACTTTAAAAATATAGAAACACATGTATTACAAAAATATAAAAGACTTGTTGTGCTTGACATGCACTTACATGAGAATTGAACCATTTGGGAAACTCATCATTGTGACGACGATCCACATCATAATCTCTGAGACGACGATGTGACCGCTTAATAAATTCATGATGTTCCCTACACAATTAAACTACTTGTAAAATGCAAGATAATTATAGTTGGTATAAATACATTCACGATGAGACAAAGGTTGCGTCTATCTTACTCTCGATATGGGACAACCGCAGCGATGTTAAATAACACATACCGATGAGCCTGTACCCATGTTGTGTTATCAAGCACAAACCCTTTTCCTTTTCCTAAAGCCTGCCCCATTAATATCTCAGGATTGTCGCTAACATCACAATTCCTTAACGGTCGATGCAATTTCGACTCAACATCATGCAAGTACCTTGAGCAAAATGTCATACATTCTTCGACTAAGTATCCCTGTGCAATTGAACCTTTAGGATCCCTTCGATTACGCATGTATGATTTAAGCATCATAAGGTACCTATAAACAAAAAGATGCATACATGACTTCCAAGTATTAACAAGCAAATATATACAAAATGGATATTGGAGTAGAATTACACACTTTTCTACAAAGTACATCTATCGATATTGCACCGGACCGACAATATTTGCTTCCTCTGCTAGGTGAATGGGTAAGTGCTCCATTATATCAAAAAATGATGGAGGAAAAAGTCTCTCAAGATGGCAAAGTGTAACAACAATTTGGGACTGAAGACAATTTAGACCATCCACCTCTAGGGTTTTGAAACACAACTGCCTGAAGAAATTGCTTAACTCAATTAATGGTTCAATCACTTTCTTTGGTAACAAATTTCTCACTACTATTGGAAGTATTTGTTGCATGAGTATATGGTTATCATGACTTTTCAGTCCAGATATGCTACACTGTTTGAGGTTAACCTGACGAGAGATATTAGATGCATAACCATCTGGAACTTTGATATTCTTTAGAAGTGTGCAGAATAGACTTTTCTCTCTATTGTTCATGGCAAAACATGCAGGAGGCAAATAATACTTGTTCTCAACCCTTTTCTGAGGATGTAGTGCCTTCCGAATTCCCATATCTTACAAATATCAACGAGTATTTGACTTGTCCTTCCCTTTCCTATCAACATTTAATATCGTCCACAATACATTATCACACACGTTCTTTTCAATGTGTATCACATCAAGATTGTGGCGAATCAAATTATGCTCCCAATATGACAGCTCAAAGAAATACTCTTCTTCTTTCAATTATGACCCGAGTCCTCATTTTCCTCATTTTCTTTCCCCTTTCTATTCTGTTTGCTAGATTGTTGACGCTTAGAATTCAATTTGAACTTAGGGCCTAGTTGTTGTAGCACATTAGCCCCTGATAACCAAGTTGGACATGGTTCGAATTCACGAGTGCCATCAAAAGGCGCACTAGCTTTCTGAAATTTGTGACCCCTATTTAACCAGCAACGATGCCCCATGTAGCACAATTTCCTTCCGTTCTTCAAATATCGAGAACGATTATGTGTGTTACAACAAGCACAAGCTAAAGCGCCTTTCGTGCTCCATCCAAACAAAATTGCATAGGCAGGAAAATCATTTATAGTCCACAATAACACAGCATGCATTCGGAACATCTAATTAGTTTCCACATCATACGTGTCAACACCGTTTTTCCACAATTCTTTCAATTCATCCACTACAAGGCATAAGTAGACGTCAATATTATTTCCAGGTGAAGAAGGACCATCGATAAGCAATGTCATCATCATATGAGGCTACTTCATGCACAACCATGGTGGCAAATTGTATGGCATCATAATAACTGGCCAACTGCTATGAGAGACATTCATTGCCTTGAATGGATTGAATCCATCCGCTGCTAAACCCAGTCTGACATTGCGAGGCTCACTCGCAAACTTGGGATACAAATTATCAAAAAATTTCCAAACTGAAGAGTCAGTGGGATGTCTCATTTTGCCGTCATCAATTCGGCCCTCTGTGTGCCATCTCATTAAAGAAGATGTCTTGGATGACATAAACAATCTTTGAAGCCTTGGAATCAATGGAAAATATCTAATAATTTTTTGTGGAATTCTTTGTTGCTTCTTCTTGACATCATTCTCCTCCCCCTCAAACTATTTGTATCTAGGCATATGACACACTATGCAATCATCCATACTAGCTGTTTCCTTCCAATATAGTGAACAATCCCTTGGGCATGCATGTGCCTTAAGATAATCGAGGCCCAAGTCCCTAAGGAGTTTCCTAGTTGCATAAAATGACTTTGGCAAAGTTTCACCCTTTGGGAACGAATCCTTCAAAAGCTCAAGCAACATCGTGAAAGACTTGTCACTCCATCCACTAAGGCACTTGATGTGCAATAACTGAACAATAAATGAGAGCTTGAAAACTTTTGATACTCAGGATACAACTCTCTTTCGGCCTCTTTCAATAAATTGAAGAATTTTTCGGTTTTCTCATCTGGACCTTGTTTAATACCAGAACTTGCTGCCTCATGAATAAAGCTTGGTGGAGGAAGTCCAAATCCTTCATATAGCATTTCATAAGTTTCATCACCATCGTTCGAATCAGTTTGCCTAACATTCACATTGTGTGGCACAGGCAACGACAAATTCTCCCCATGAAAAATCCAACTGGTGTAACTTGGAAGAAACCCGTTGATCATTAAATGTTCCCCTAACATGCCTTTCTCCACCAATTTGACATTATTACACCGTTTACATGGGCATGTGACTTCATTCAACAATGGCTTATTTTCGCATGCAAATTTAATAAATTCCTCAACCCCTTGTATGTATTCCGGGTGCAACCTATGCTGATTTATCCAACTTTTATCCATCTGATTCTGTCTTACACTACAAATGTCACTGCCAAATCAACAAAGTTCAAAATTACCGTTCCATTTTAATTAATCTTAACCTCAATTAAGTACCTTATAATGCATGCAATATGACATCATTCACCTCTAAATGGTCTCTAATATGTTGGTTCATCCTACTTTCCCATTCAAGAATGCACAGTCTATATTGTAAAAAGCAGCTCATACCGCTCTGTTCATCTCTAACGAAATTTCGACAGCATCTCCCCATGGTTCTCCAAATACACGACATAGACTAGGTGTACTACTACACCTTGTCTAGTATGCACTCAGAGAACACAAGGAGTTGCTACACAAAATCTCTACGAGATGGACTATAAGCAGTAGAACTATTAATTACAATACAGACTTGTGCTCCTGAACTGTCCAAACTGGACAATCCAAGAAAAGCTTTATCAAAGATGACTAGGTATCTCTAATGAAGATTCTTGGACGGGTCTAAGGCTATTTATGCATGCATGCACCATTAATGATTGCATCCCGGTGGTGCAATCTAAGTTAGTACTATCAAGCATACTATAAGCATATCTAATATGAAGCATATTAATGAAGAAACCAAAAGTTTCTACAATGCTCTTGATAGATTATGATAGATTCAAGAAATACATTGCTCTCTCAAATCAATCAATAATAAAATAATTTTGGCAGGAACTCATGGATGTGGGAAGTTCAAACCCACTACCCAAACCAATAAGTGTACCAAAGCTCGAATACTTCTGATGATGATGATGATTCAAAAAACACCAAAGAGCAGCCACCAAATGAGGAATCACATTCACAATCACAGTCATATTAGTTGAGGAATCACAATCACAATCACAATCATAGTTATCCACGTTAATAACTAGAATCACAAAAATATAAGACTCATGTGAGAAGATTGTCTAGCTCTCTGATTAATTTATCTGTTCCTAACTTTTTGGCCCTTGTTAATCTCGAGTACATAAAGTCCATGCTTCATATGTATCAAGTAATTACCGAGCATAAGCACTGAATGGCTCTAGAGTTATGGTGATTTTAAATAACAATTTCAAAATATGTACTAGTATCAACAATACTGTTATATGAGCTAATATCAAATAATATTGACCAATATATTAATAAATATTAAAAAATTTAAGTCTTGATTTAGTTTAGTAAATATTGACTGATATTTAAAACTCTGGTTGTAAGCTTTTGAAGACTTTTTTCTTTTTGTTTTTGTTATGAAGAAGAAAACTACAAAGAGAGAGAAAAAAACCAATGAACCGAAGTTATTATATTACTAATTAGAAAATGTTGAGAGATCTATTTTCTAAGATAAGCCAATGCTACATTCTGTTATCCTAGCTATTGGTAAGTCACTAAAATTTATCTCAGAACTGCATCCTTAAGAATACAAGAGGAAAGTAGGCATTACCTCTTAAATGCAAAGATGAGTACTTGCAAGGTTAGATTCAAAGTCTACCACTCAAGTAGAAGCTGGTGTTGGTCCTCTTGCAATTTACAGATTGCATGAGGATAAAATGAAAGTACCTATAGTTAATGCAAAAAATAAATAATAAAATAGTTTGGCTAAACCACTATTTTTACCTCAAGATAATACTTCAGCAAAAATGCTAGTTTAATTCGAGCTTGTCCTGGAGTTGGTGCAACTGTACCTGAGGAAACCAAGGAACTAACTTAAATAGGTTCACATATGCTGGTTGAGAATGTTTCTTGTTCTCAGCCTAGCTTTGTCACTACTCTTGTGATTCAATATGTTATTGTTGCAAAGCTTTGAATCTCATATCATTGAAGTCAGATGATGCGATCAATGTTGGACAGATGATTCCAATCACAAACAAAAGGGATTCATATATATGCTATATAGCATTAAACATATGCAAAAGAATGTGAGCTAGAAATTTGTCAACAGAGAGTAATATCATCAAAATTGAATTGACTAATAGAAAAATAGAATTAATATCTCATTCTCCATAGTTTCTTCTTCTAAAAAAAGTAATGAAATAACTAGTGCCTGATGCCAATATAGTAATTCTTCATTTTTCCCAAAGACCACAAATAGAGCGAGACAGAGAGGAGAGAGATAGAGTACCGATTACAGTTTAGAAACAAAGTAGACTATTCAGTGGAGGTTGAAATGCAAGTAATCGAGGGGTCAGAGTTTAGATCTGAATCTTCGAAATCACTTCAATGGAGCTTCGAAATCGCAGGCGATGAAGCTTCGAAATCGCGTCGATGGAGCTTCGATCTGAATCTTCGATGAAGCTTAGATCTGAATCTTCGATGGAGCTTCGAAATCGCTTCGATCTGAATCTTCGATGGAGCTTAGAGAGGGTTGAGAGAGAGAGAGAGAGAGAGAGAGATCTGTGCATATGTATTAAGGGTTGAGAGAGAGAAAGAGAAAGGGCTCTGATTCAAAATAAGGTTTCACAAAAGAAGGTGCGTGTTCTTGTTAAAAAAAAAAAACAAAGAGGCGCGTGTGGCTACCCCATTTGGAGGTGTTTTTAAACGCCTTCCATTATAAAACGGTGTCGTTTTGTTTAATAGAATACACGGCGTTTATAAAATGCCGTTAAATACTAATAACAGTGACGTTTAAAAAAAGCCACCAAATCCCCCTTTTCCTGTAGTGAATGAGAGAAAATCCAAAACTTTTATAGTGCGGATTGTCCAAATGTGTAATTTCACATTTGGATAAAACCCTATCCCTCAAAAATTAAACTCTAATGTGTAAGTGATTATCCTTTTGTATAATTTTCACTTTAATGGGACATTTGGGTTCATAAGAAAAAAAGGAAGGATTAAACAGTTCACAAGATCACATTTTAGAATTTATTGGTGCTTCATCCTTTTAAAATTTATATAAATATAAATATAAAAAAACTATGGGTGAAGCACCAATAAATCCTAATTGATGATCTTATGAACTGTTTAGTTATTCCTTTTTTCTTATGAACCTAAAGGTCCAATTTTATTAGAAATTACACAAAAGGTAATATTACACCCACGTGTATAATTATTTTGATGGAGAAATGTGGGATTTCCAATAGGGTGAAATTACACATTTGGTCCAAGCTCACTATAGACTTTTATGTTTTTCCCTCCTTGACGAACGAATCCTACACTACCAGAATGGAAAGATTCTCAAATCACTGTAACATCGTTCAAATTTGGTAAGGAAATCTATAGAAATGTAAATGTAGGGAAGGAATTTTTGCACATAATATCTAATTTCCACATTGAAATTTTGGTATTCAAACCCCACATTGTTCATTGTGACACAAACAGACGTAGAATTGGAGCAGATCGAGATGGTGCTGGGTTTGCAGAATCGTCTAAGGTTGTGGAAATTAGAACGATGACAATGAAACGCGACGGTAAGCGATGTTTGTTTTTGTGCAATCGTAATGTTCAACATGATGTTAGGGTTTATCTGTGCGAGTAAAAATTCCTAATGTTTACAGTATGCACGTATTATATGTGATTTTTGTCCATTTCCGTCATCATTGCTGATGTTGATGTTGTCGTGGGTTTCATTCTTTGAGTTCTTCTTCCCTTGGTTTGAGTGTGACGTTTGAAAATGGACACATTTGATTATCGTCATTGGATATTGATATTTCAAATTAAAAAATTATGGTGAAGCACTACAGTTAATGTTAATGAGACACTAAACTGTTTGTCAATGTTAATGTGACACTCGTTCAAGAAATGCCATAGTTGTCATGTGTTGTTGGTAGGTTTGATTTTTCTAGATAGTTTGTCAATGGTAATGTGACAATTGAATGTTCGCATTATGGGACATAGTTAATGTTAATAGGATACTAAATTTGTTTTTGGGATGCATTTGATTTGTTAAATGATACATTTGATTTGCGAGTTATGATAGGGTTGGAATCATCAACTCATGGGTTGGAATGTCATATTTGGGTTCGTATGTTCGGTTGAGTTACGTGAATTTCTTGTGTATGAATGACTATAATTTGATTTTGTTTGCCATAGTTGTCATCTATTATTGGTGGGTTTGATATTCGGACATTTGTTTGTCAATATTAATAGGACTTGTGAATGTTCACATTGTGACATATGCATTTCCATGGTGTTTATATTGTTTTCCCCATGGGCCCATCATCACAATAAGCCGAAGTTTTGGTAGACGTGTGTGGTTATGTGAGATTTATGACATTTTGTGAAGTTTGTGAACAAATGTATCATTTATATGTTAGTGTAACATTTTATTTGAAACTGTAGTATACTATTAATGCTACATTTGTTAATGGCGTTCATGTATCACTAAAAAATCACAATGTGGCATTATGGTATTCTGTGAGGTTGTCAACAGGCTTAACATTTTTCGTTATATGAAGTTTATGGTATTTTGTGAAGTATATGGTATTTTCATAATTTTATGATATTGTTGTGAAGTGTGTGAACAAATGTTACATTAATCTTATATGTTGCCATTTTCTTAATGTCACAAATAAGGCATCTACCAATACGGCATCACTAACACAGTCAGTGTGATCCACTCAATCCAATCCTACAAAATAATACTTTGTACACCTTAAATTTCCAACCAAAAAACGAAAAATAGAGAAAGTAATTAAATCAAAATGGGTATTATAGTAAACTCAAATGACACTAAAACTATTAAATCTATCTTTCCATAAATAAATTAAACTAAATGGTTTATAAGAAAACTCTTAAAATTAAGAGAAACTTATTTATAAGTTCTTTTTCAAACACTTATGGTAGGCTAAGTCCTGTATAATTTCTTATAGAGTCTCAAGTCCTATTTAGATAGGAATGTATTTCACAAGATCCTACATAAACGTAACGTGACGTGACACTTACATAAATGTAATGTAACATGACACCTATATAAACGTAACGTAATGTGACACCTACGTTTATCACGTTACGTTTCGCAAACTTAATGAGTTTTTATTTTTTTAAATTGAATGTGAAAATGTTGCTGGTTTATGTTGATGTCACGTTACGTTTCACATAAATATGATCTATGGTAACATTCAATTTCTTATATAGGAAATTGAACGTTGCCATAGATCATAGGTGTCACGTCACGTTTATGTAGGTGTCACGTTACGTTACGTTTATGTAGATATGATCTATGGTAACATTCAATTTCCTATATATGAAATTGAATGTTGCCATAGATCATAGGTGTCACGTTACGTTTATGTAGGTGTTACTGTAACAACCCCGACTCTGATTAACGTTAATTGGTACTTAATTATGCCTAATAGTAATTAAGAGGGAATCTGGAATTTAATAGCATGTGTATGGCATTATTTATGTGTTTCTATCTATTTGACGTAGAAATATATGTTCGCATTTTAGTTTCGGTCTGCGAATTGGAAGCCTTATCGGCGCCCGATTTCGAAATTGATTCGTGTTTTAGACTAGTTAGAATTTATGTAAAATTATGGTAGGTTTAATTAAAATTCGATTTGGGATGTTTAAATCAGATTAATAAATATTATATCATAAGAGTTGGATTAATTACAATGGTGCCACTTAGTGGCTTTACTTGAGACAACATTTTATTAACCTCATTACATTTAGAAACACTTTCCTCAGCCACTTTGAGAGCCCAAAACCGATTGAGAGAGGGAGAGATAGGAGAATTGTGGATTCAACTAGGAGATTGGCTTAAATTGTGGAAGAATTTGGTGGTTGATTACAAGTTGAACTTCTAGACTTGAAATTAAGGACCCAAGGTAAGAATTCATCCTCTCATTCATGTAATTGAGCTAGTTCTTGCATAGTTCTTGACCTATTGGAGATTAGAGTCTAGATTTAGCTTTAAATTGTTGAATTGGGTAGTATATCATGCATGCATGTTTACAATCTTGCAATTTGAGTTTGTTTTCATCAAAACTTCACATGCATGTTCATATTTTTGTTTTAGTCCATGAACTTACCTTGGTTTTGAGCTCAATGTTACATTAAAACTTGTTTTGGAGCATTGAAAATTCAGTGGACCACATGCATGTCATGTTTTCCTAAAATTCTTGGAGCTTCTTTGATTTTGGTGTTTAATTGACTCATCCTTGAGCTTTGATTTTACAAATTGCCTTTTGAAACTTGTTGTACTATGGATTTACATGTATGTTCCAGAAATTGGGCTCAAGAGGTTGAGTTTTGAATGGTTGAATGTTGAATTTGAGCTTGGGACTCAAATCTAGAAATTCCAGATTTTTGACTCCTGCTCGAGCGGGGAATTCGAGCTCCCAGCATCTTGCATTGCATCTCAGTCCGCTCGAGCGGGGAAATGGACGCTCAAGCAGGGGCATGTGTCTCATGCTCGAGCGGGCATCGAGCGCCCGTCGAGCGTGAATTTCACATATCCAGTACTTTTCAGTCCGCTCGAGCGGGGGAGTTGACGCTCGAGCGGGGCCCTTTGTTGCACATTCGCTCGAGCGGGGAAACCTATGCTCGAGCAGGACCCTGTTTTTCTGAAAATTCTGAAAATGTTTCTAAGGCATTCTTTTGCATCCTCATTCCATCTTAGGCATTCCTAGGCCATGTTTAAGACTCTATAAGGGAGGATTTGATATTAGAAACACACTTAGAACCATTGAGATAAGTTTTGAATAATTAGAACGTGTGTTTCAAATGTGCGTCTGTTATGTGTTATGTAGGTCACGTGCCACGTCCTATTTGATCTATCTGCACCATCTGTCTGGTTCAAGATCAACTGTGAGTAATAACTTAGTAAAGTTATGCTCAAATTGTATCTACTTTCTGTTTGATGAAACAAGATCTATTTTCTGAAATGATACTACTGTATGAATGAATGGTTGTCCAATATTTTCTGAAATGTATTCGTGACATTCTTAGCCTCAAATATGTTCTGTTTCGTCCCTTTATGGGCCAACTGTACGTCTCATGAGCCAACTGTTTATGGATCCTTACGTCCCTTTATGGGCCAACTGTACGTCTCATGAGCCAACTGTATCGTCTCCGTGCACGTGAGTCAACTGTAAGCCTCTATGGCCGTCCCTTTATGGGTCAACTGTTTGCCTTTATGGCTGTCCCTTTGTGGGTTAACTGTATCTGTGAGAGCTAATGAATGTATCACGTATGTTTATGCAAGACCTATGATTTCTGCAAATGATCAGTACAAGTATGCTTTTGATATGAACTGAATAAAGAATTCTGAATCTGTATGGATGCATTCATTGAAACCCCTTTACTCTGTTATTATTCATTAGGCTTTCGCTCACAGTTTATATTATGTATGTAGGTGAGACGGCACATGACCCAGGCCAGAGTTGACGGCCTTCTGCTTTGTTTTGCCAGCCAACTGTTGCGCCTCCCGAGGAGGTTCCGCTTAATGCCTAATGCCATGACTGTTTTTGTGTTCATGCTAGTCTGTATGTATGTTATGTAAAGTCAGGTCTTGGGAACTATCCTCTATAAATATTGATGTATCGACTAGCATGTTTATGTATATAAATAAGTTTTGAAAAGTTCTGCCTCATGTACGTTATCACAGCTCATTGGACCTTGTTTATTTTGTATTATTGCTTCCGCAGCCCCCTATTATATATTAATCTGTACAAAGGCCTTTGGTAATCTACGGATTACTGGCCGGTTACGATACTAAACCTACAGGGGCTGGTTTGGGTCGTGATAGAGTGGTATCAGAGCACGAGTTATACCGCACACACGGGTCCGAATGAGCTTAGGATGTCCTAGTAAGAGTTAGGGGCATTCCATCTGCATGTGTGAGTGTGTGGTAATGCAACTGAATATTAAAACTGAAAATACATTTGAATAAATGAATTAAAGGAAATGAATAAGATTATGCCTATGCTTAATACCATTTGATGTCTGTATAGTAAGATGGAGAATGCAAGGGGAAGTGGTGAGAGTGAATCTTCAGAGGCTTGAATGGGCCAAATGGAGCAAATGTTAGCAGCATTGACTGAGACCTTAACACAGCAGCAAAGGCAGCAACCTTTACCCCCTCCGCCTCCACCGGTACAAGCCGAGGCCGATAACAATGACATTATTAATCTGACACAGAAATTCTTGAAAATGAAACCGCCAATGTTCTATGGTGGAATTGAACCTTTGAAAGCTGAGACGTGGTTGCTTGAGATGGAAAAGTTATATAAAGTGTTCCCTTGTTCTGAAACTCAGAAGGTCCTTTTAGCCACCTACACTTTGAAGGATGAAGCTCGCAGGTGGTGGTTACTGATCCGAAACAACAATGGAAATACGACATGGGCACAATTTAATGCTATTTTCTACGACAAATACTTTCCCCAATGTTTCAGGGACCGAAAAGTGTCTAAATTCCAGAAACTCAAACAGGGAAGGATGTCAGTAGCAGAATATGAAGCTAAGTTCACTGAATTAGCACGATTTGCTCCACATATGGTGGACACCGATTATAAGAAAGCCCGAAAGTTTGAAGGGGGATTGGATCTTGACGTGTTTGATAGAGTGGGCGTCCTAAAATTGCCTACTTATGTGGAGGTCTTAGACAGAGCCTTAATGGTAGAGGCTACCCTAGCTGCCATGAAACAAAGCAAAGCTCCAACATCTACAGCAAATGAGTGGAGAGGAAAAAGATCCGGGTTTGGTTTTAAGAAAGGCCGGTCCTTTAGCAATAAGAAGCAAAACACAGGGACTTGGAGCCACTCGAGTCAAAGTAGTGGGTCTCTCCTGGCCTGTCCTGATTGTGGTAAAAAGCACAGGGGTGTGTGCCATCGAGTATCTGGTGCTTGTTACTGATGTGGCCAACCGGGCCATATAGTGAGAGATTGTCCATTCAGGTATGAGAATACTAGCCGTCCTGCAGCAAGTTCAGCGGGATCCGCTTCTGTGGCCAAAACCAATGTCAAAGCCAATACTGGGAAAGAACCTCTGAGATAAGGCCAAGTGTTTGCCTTAGTGCCCAGTGACGTACTGAACACCTATACTGTGGTGTCAGGTACACTCCCTATATGTTCTCAAAATGCATGTGTATTGATAGATTCTGGTTCTACACATTCTTTTGTGTCGCATGCTTTCTTTCAAAAATTGACTAGGCCGTTAGAACTTATGACATATGTGTTATCTGTGTCTACGCCATCTGGGGATTCTATGATGTGTACTCATATTTATCCAGCATGTGATGTTTTGGTTAGTGATACGATGTTGTATGTAGACTTATTACCTTTGGACATTCATCATTTTGATTGTATTTTGGGGATGGATTGGTTGACTAAATACTGTGCTACCATTGATTGTGCAAATAAAACTATTGTGTTTAGACCACCAGGTATGCCTAAATTTACTTTTAGTGGGAATGGGGTAGTTCCTCCCCCATATTTAATCTTGGCTATGAAAGCTGTAAAACTGCTTAGGAAGGGATGTAGGGGTTATCTGTGTTGCATATTGACCACATCATTTGCCAGTACTACTGTAGAAACAATTCCTATTGTTTGTGACTTTGCTGATGTGTTTCCAACTGATTTACCAGGGGACTTAGTTGACAGAGAAATTGCATTCACTGTTGAGGTGTTTCTGGGGACACAACCTATTTCCAAGACTCCCTATAGAATGTCTATATCTGAATTGAAAGAATTAAAAACCCAACTTCAGGAACTGTTAGACAAGAACTTTATCCGTCCAAGTACTTTGCCTTGGGGTGCTCCAGTCTTGTTTGTCAAAAAGAAGGATGGGTCTTTGAGATTGTGTATAGACTACCGGGAATTGAACAAAGTGACTATCAAAAACAAATACCCTCTGCCCCGAATAGACGACTTATTTGATCAACTTCAGGGTGCCCAAGTGTTTTCTAAAATTGACCTCAGGTCTGGGTATCATCAGTTAAAGGTTAGAGCTGAGGACATAGAGAAAACTGCATTCCGAACTAGATATGGACATTATGAATTTCTGGTAATGCCGTTTGGGATGACAAATGCACCTGCTGCTTTCATGGATCTTATGAATAGGGTGTTTAAATCGTATCTGGATGATTTTATTGTTGTGTTTATTGATGATATTCTGATTTATTCTAAAAATAGGGAAGAGCATGAGAACCATTTGAGAACCACCCTGCAGATTTTGAGGGAAAAGAAATTGTATGCTAAATTGTTTAAGTGCGAATTCTGGCTTGACAGTGTGGCATTTTTGGGTCATGTTATCAATAAGGATGGTGTTTCTGTGGACCCTCAGAAGATTGAAGCTGTTGTGGATTGGCCTAGACCGACAAATGTGACAGAAGTCTGAAGTTTTCTGGGACTTGCAGGTTACTACCGGAGGTTTGTGAAAGACTTTTCTAAACTTGCCGTGCCATTAACTCAATTAACTCAGAAAAATGTGCCATTTGACTAGACTGAACAAAGAGAGGCAGCTTTCCAAGAACTGAAAACCAGGTTAGTAACTGCACCGATTTTGACTTTGCCCAATGGTACTGATGGGTTTTAAGTGTACAGTGATGCTTCCTATAAAGGCTTAGGGTGTGTCCTAATGCAAGGTGGAAAGGTGATTGCCTATGCTTCGAGACAACTCCGGCCCCATGAAAAGAATTACCCAACACACGATCTTGAGCTAGCAGCCGTAGTGTTTGCCTTGAAAATATGGCGTCATTATCTGTATGGGGTAACTTGCGAAGTGCACACCGACCATAAAAGTTTAAAATACTTTTTCACCCAAAAGGAATTGAATATGAGACAGAGGCGCTGGTTGGAACTAATCAAGGATTATGATCTACAAATCTTGTATCATCCAGGAAAGGCTAATACTGTAGCAGATGCCTGGAGCCGAAAATCCAACGCGAATTTATCATGTTTGCTATCCAACCGAAAAGAATTGTTGACTGACCTAGAACAAGATGGACTGTTATTGGCTATTTCTGCTCAACTTGCTATTCTTGATGAGATCAAACAAAAACAATGTGAAGATGACTACTTGAAAAAGATTATAGAGGAGTTTGATTCGAAACCGAGGCCAGGATTTGTGTTTGAAAATGATGTGCTGAAATTTCAGAACCATCTTTGTGTGCCCGATTGTTATGATTTGAGGAAGCGTGTTATGACCGAAGCTCACAGTAGTAAATTTGCTATGCATCCGGGGAACACGAAGATGTACCATAATTTGAAACAGAATTTTTGGTGGCCTGGAATGAAAAAGAGTATTGTAGACTTTATGGCTAGATGCCTACATTGCCAACAAGTTAAAGCTGAACATCAACGACCCACTGGTTTGCTACAACCACTCCCAATACCAGAATGGAAATGGGAGCACATCACCATGGACTTCATTATGGGATTGCCTCGTTCTTCTTGAGGTATGGACTCTATTTGGGTTATAGTTGACCATTTAACTAAGTCTGCCCATTTTCTGCCTGTCAAAACTATTTATAACGCTGATAGATTGGCTAATATCTATATGACTGAGATAGTGAGATTGCATGGAGTGCCAGTATCTATTGTGTCGGACAGGGACTCGAAGTTTGTATCAAGATTTTGGTAGAGTTTGCAACAGGCTTTGGGGACAGAATTGAGACTGAGCAGTGCTTATCACCCACAGACCGATGGCCAAACTGAACGAACGAACCAAACTCTGGAGGATATGCTCAGAATGTGTGTGTTAGACTTTCAGGGAAATTGGGAGACCTACTTGCCATTAGCTGAATTTGTGTACAACAACAGTTACCACTCAAGCATCGGAATGGCTCCTTACGAAGCTTTGTATGGAAGAAAGTGTCGTTCTCCAATATGTTGGGCTGAAGTAGGTGACAGGCCTTTGTTGGGACTGGAACTTGTGCAAGAAACCACTGAGAAAGTGCAATTGATCCAGCAACACCTGAAAACTGCACAGAGTCGACAGAAAAAGCTATGCCGATGTTCGAAGAAAAGATAGGGAATACGAAGTTGGGGACCATGTGTTTATAAAGGTGACCCCGATGAAGGGTCAAACTCAGTTTGGTGTTAAGGGAAAGTTGGTGCCAAGGTATGTTGGACCTTATGAATTTCTCGAAAAGATTAATCTGGCATCGTATCGGATAGCCTTACCTCTAGTGATGGAACATATGCACAATGTCTTTCATGTATCGATGCTTCGGGAATATTTGAGAGATCCACTCCACGTCATCGAGCCGACACATGTACTCATGAAAGATGATTACACCTACGAGGAAAGGCCTATCCAGATTGTGAACCGCAGAGTCAAAAGGTTGAGAAATAAAGCCATACCATTGGTAAAAGTTGATTGGCAAAACCACGGAGAAACCTATGCAACTTGGGAAACAGAGGAAGATATGATGAAAAAATATCCGAAATTGTTTCCATTAAACCCGATATTCTTCCAGAATGAAGGTAATTCGAGTTTGGGGACCAAACTCTTTTAAGAGGGAAAGACTGTAACAACCCCGACTCTGATTAACGTTAATTGGTACTTAATTATGCCTAATAGTAATTAAGAGGGAATCCGGAATTTAATAGCATGTGTATGGCATTATTTATGTGTTTCTATCTGTTTGACGTAGAAATATATGTTCGCATTTTAGTTTCGGTCTGCGAATTGGAAGCCTTATCGGTGCCCAATTTTGAAATTGATTTGTGTTTTAGACTAGTTAGAATTTATGTAAAATTATGGTAGGTTTAATTAAAATTCGATTTGGGATGTTTAAATCAGATTAATAAATATTATATCATAAGAGTTGGATTAATTACAATGGTGCCACTTAGTGGCTTTACTTGAGACAACATTTCATTAACCTCATTACATTTAGAAACACTTTCCTCAGCCACTTTGAGAGCCCAAAACCGATTAAGAGAGGGAGAGATAGGAGAATTGTGGATTCAACTAGGAGATTGGCTTAAATTATGGAAGAATTTGGTGGTTGATTACAAGTTGAACTTCTAGACTTGAAATTGAGGACCCAAGGTAGGAATTCATCCTCTCATTCATGTAATTGAGCTAGTTTTTGCATAGTTCTTGACCTATTGGAGATTAGAGTCTAGATTTAGCTTTAAATTGTTGAATTGGGTAGTATATCATGCATGCATGTTTACAATCTTGCAATTTGAGTTTGTTTTCATCAAAACTTCACATGCATGTTCATATTTTTGTTTTAGTCCATGAACTTACCTTGGTTTTGAGCTCAATGTTACATTAAAACTTGTTTTGGAGCATTGAAAATTCAGTGGACCACATGCATGTCATGTTTTCCTAAAATTCTTGGAGCTTCTTTGATTTTGGTGTTTAATTGACTCATCCTTGAGCTTTGATTTTACAAATTGCCTTTTGAAACTTGTTATACTATGGATTTACATGTATTTTCCAGAAATTGGGCTCAAGAGGTTGAGTTTTGAATGGTTGAATGTTGAATTTGAGCTTGGGACTCAAATCTAGAAATTCCATATTTTTGACTCCTGCTCGAGCGGGGAGTTCGAGCTCCCAGCATCTTGCATTGCATCTCAGTCCGCTCGAGCGGGGAAATGGACGCTCAAGCAGGGGTATGTGTCTCATGCTCGAGCGGGCATCGAGCGCCCGTCGAGCGTGAATTTCTCATATCCAGTACTTTTCAGTCCGCTCGAGCGGGGGAGTTGACGCTCGAGCGGGACCCTTTGTTGCACATTCGCTCGAGCGGGGAAACCTATGCTCGAGCAGGACCCTGTTTTTCTGAAAATTCTGAAAATGTTTCTAAGGCATTCTTTTGCATCCTCATTCCATCTTAGGCATTCCTAGGCCATGTTTAAGACTCTATAAGGGAGGATTTGATATTAGAAACACACTCAGAACCATTGAGATAAGTTTTGAATAATTAGAACGTGTGTTTCAAATGTGCGTCTGTTATGTGTTATGTAGGTCACGTGCCACGTCCTATTTGATCTATCTGCACCGTCTGTCTGATTCAAGATCAACTGTGAGTAATAACTTAGTAAAGTTATGCTCAAATTGTATCTACTTTCTGTTTGATGAAACAAGATCTATTTTCTGAAATGATACTGCTGTATGAATGAATGGTTGTCCAATATTTTCTGAAATGTATTCGTGACATTCTTAGCCTCAAATATGTTCTGTTTCGTCCCTTTATGGCCAACTGTACGTCTCATGAGCCAACTGTTTATGGATCCTTACGTCCCTTTATGGGCCAACTGTATGTCTCATGAGCCAACTGTATCGTCTCCGTGCACGTGAGTCAACTGTAAGCCTCTATGGCCGTCCCTTTATGGGTCAACTGTTTGCCTTTATGGCTGTCCCTTTGTGGGTTAACTGTATCTGTGAGAGCTAATGAATGTATCACGTATGTTTATGCAAGACCTATGATTTCTGCAAATGATCAGTACAAGTATGCTTTTGATATGAACTGAATAAAGAATTCTGAATCTGTATGGATGCATTCATTGAAACCCCTTTACTCTGTTATTATTCATTAGGCTTTCGCTCACAGTTTATATTATGTATGTAGGTGAGACGGCACATGACCCAGGCCAGAGTTGACGGCCTTCTGCTTTGTTTTGCCAGCCAACTGTTGCGCCTCCCGAGGAGGTTCCGCTTAATGCCTAATGCCATGACTGTTTTTGTGTTCATGCTAGTCTGTATGTATGTTATGTAAAGTCAGGTCTTGGGAACTATCCTCTGTAAATATTGATGTATCGACTAGCATGTTTATGTATATAAATAAGTTTTGAAAAGTTCTGCCTCATGTACGTTATCACAGCTCATTGGACCTTGTTTATTTTGTATTATTGCTTCCGCAGCCCCCTATTATATATTAATCTGTACAAAGGCCTTTGGTAATCTATGGATTACTGGCCGGTTACGGTACTAAACCTACAGGGCATGTTACCATAGATCATAGGCGTCACGTTACGTATAGGTGTCACAATACGTTTATGTAGGTGTCACGTTACGTTACGTTACGTTACGTTACGTTTATATAGATATGATCTATGGTAACATTCAATTTCCTATATATGGTTTTACTATTATTTATGATATTAACAACTAATATTGAGGGTAAATGTGTCAACAAACTTCCCACAGGACTTATGGGAGGGAGCTTCTATCTACACACACCAAATCCCCTCTATACACACACTTAATGATATTTATTTTTATTACAATTTTATCCCTAAGTGAAATTACTATTTTAGACATCATACCCAATTCAAAACGTCTCAATGCACATCCACACTTCATCCAAACTTCACATCTGTTGAAGCTCCAAGTTCGTAGCTTCTTCTATTGAAGCTGTTGAATTCTTTCTCATTCATCATACATTAAGCTAGAAGGGAAAACATCAACCTTCTTCATTTGTAGCTTCTTCCTCATTCATCATTGTTATGGAGGATTTGTCTTCTGAAAATCAACAAATAAATGTTTATGAGAAACATACCGAAGGAAATGTGAGTTTCTCTTGTTTTTTTTTCTAGCGTCGTTCGGATAACCAGAGTCGAATTATATTATTTTGTTCAGAAGTTGTTCTCCGAAATAAGCATTTAATTTCGGAAGTTGTTGTCCGAAATAAGTATTTAATTTCAGAAGTTGTTCTTCGAAATAAGTTAACTTTTATAACATTCAACTTCCGAAATTTTAAAATTAATTCGGACAACTACTTCCGAATGAAATAAATTTTTTTTCCCATTTTATATTCCAAATTTGCAAACTGCATACCAAATTTACAGTTTCGAATTGCAAATTAATCTTTATAATGCTATTAAAAATTTGTAATGTTATACAAAACATGTAGGAATATGTGTCCACGCAAGGAAGTCAGGTTTGCGCGGATTTTGTGTTGGATTACACTACTCTACAAAATTATAATGATTATGTTTCGAATTGCTCAACAAATGTAAATATTTGATAATATTTATTTGACTTTGTAGGTATTCAAAAGTAAGGATGAATTGCTCAACTGGGTACGTGAAGTTGGAAAGAGAAATGGTTTGGTCATTGTAATCAAAACATCAAACTATGGTGGAGGGAAAAAAAGACCCAGGATGTATCTTGCTTGTGAGAGGAGTGGCCAATATAGAGCGACAAAGAAGTTAAAATATGATGGCAACAATACATCAAGAATAACCGGTATGAAGAAGTGTGGTTGTCCTTTTGATATGAGGGCTCACAGGTTTACCACACATGATGAATGGACATTGACCATAGTATGCGGATTGCATAACCATCCACCTACGGAGCACCTTGAGGGACATTCATATGCGGGGAGGCTATCAAAGGATGAGAAAGCATTGTTAATGGATATATCAAAGAGCATGGTTCGGCCAAAAGAAATCCTAGTAACCTTGAAACAGTGAGATACCCTCAATGTAAGCACACTTAAAACCATTTACAATGTACGCCATCGAAACAGGATGGTATAGAGAGCTGGAAGATCACAAATGCAACACTTATTAGGTGAATTGGCCAAGTATAATTACATTGAGCGCCATCGGTCTGAAGAGTCCACGATGACTGTGACAGACTTGTTTTGGGCACATCCTACCAGTTTGGACTTATTTCAGTCTTTCCCACGTATATTAATTATGGATTGCACATATAAAACCAACAGATATCATCTTCCTCTTCTTGAAATTGTGGGAGTGACATCAACTGAAATGACTTTCTCTGTAGCTTTCGCATACTTCCAGTATGAGAGGGTCGATAACTATGCGTGGGTGTTAGCTACATTGCGTGATGTCATGGATGGTTTTGTTGTGCTAGCAATTATTGTTACTGACAGAGAGCTAGCCTTGATGAATGCCATACATAAGATATTCCCGAGTGACGGACATTTATTATGTCGTTGGCATATCAGTAAGAATGTATTGACCAAATGCAAGAAAATATTTGAGACACGGCAGAAATGAGAGAAGTTCAACCATGAGTGGAACTCTTTAGTGTATTCATCTTCTGAAATTCAATACGATGAGCATCTTAAATATTACTTAAGGAATTCAGTAGTTATCCTGATGTAGTCAAATACGTCATGGATACTTGGTTGGTTTCTTACAAGGAGAAATTTGTGGCGGCATGGACAGACACATGTAGACATTGTGGCAATGTTACAACGAATCGGTAAGATTACTTTTGTTCAATATGTTATTAATAAGTGCCATGTACTTGATTTTAATTTGACTTATATTGAATTGAACATTGTTACCATTCCATTCTAATAATAAAATGTCATTTTCAATGGTATCAGCCATTGTTGCCATTCCATTATAATAAGAAAATATTAACCACTGTTACCATTACAACAATATCATCTTACAAAAAACACCACAAAAAATTCATCAACTAACAAATAACATGTCACGAATCAGCTGTATGCCTACGCCTAGGCCTACGACTGTATGTCAATGTCGGAGATGAAAAGCGACCTCCAGTATAACTAGGTCCAGCAGAACTAGGTCCAGCTTCGTCAATGTGCTGACCTTCAAGGACATGCGTCGTACTCTCGATAGCCTGGTAAAGTCGATGAGGATGTCGAATCCCTTCCTTATAACCAGCGTCAATAATAGGATGTGAAATCCGCAGTGCATGTGCAATATGCTGTATTTGAAAAGAATGTCACATTTTAGGGAACATATCAGAAAAATAAAAAGTAAGTTACAAATACATAAAAGAGGATAATATATTACATCGGCATTTTGGCTGAAATCCTGATGGTCATGGACAAGCGGTTCATCAGTGTGCTCAACATATAGGTGTGTGATATTCTTATACCAATCCATGTAACCCGGTACACATTCCCAAGGTTGACGAACTGGTGTGCTCTTCCGTTGCTCAGATAACACGTGGTTATCCCAAGCCTCCTAGATCCTATCCAAGTATCTATACATGATTGTATATCGTGCAGATATGTTGCCTCAAGCACCACGACTAGGAGCTAGTGGTGCACCTGGGATGGTTTGAACCCTGCCAAACTGCCTCAGAACTCTATCTGGATGATAGGGTTTGACCACGTCTAAGCACTTTAAGCATCCATGGTAGAACGTAACCGGGTTACATGGATGCTGGTCTCTGCAACTGTGGTATGGATCCCAAATAACCTATAAATGTAAAGTGTTTTTGAATTAAAGTATATAAAGGGTAAGATAAATGGAAAGTGTTAAAATTATCTCAGGACGAGTAAACTTACATCAGTCGCTACCAAACTGTCAAGCTCGGCTCGAAAAGATTTCAAATGATCAATGGAGGAACCCGCCTCTCTCCTAGATGCCCAATGGTACACGTGTGGCATGTCTTCATTGTAGCCCATGTTCTGGTGAGGTCGGAATGCTCGGAAGTGCTCATAAATCCACGCCTCCAAAAGAGTCATATAACCACCCATCTGCTTGACCCCGGACCGGCTAGCATACCCCAACTGTCTGTATAAAAATGCTAATGCAGCAGCACCCCAGGTGTAAGCATGAATGGATCCTAAATCTATTAATAAGCCAAGGTAAACAACAGGAACCCTGCCATCACTCTTGTCACTGAAGAGTGTACATCCCAACAGAAACAACAAATACGCTCTAGCAGCGCACTGTATAGCCTCCTCGGGGTCTGAATCTGTGACACCAGCAAACTGACTTCGCAACCACTCAAGCCTGACTGAATTGCCACCAGCAATAGAAATCTCTTCATGTGCTACACGTTCAGTAATCCCCAAGCCAGAAACTAGTAGTGTAACTCCGTGATGATCCGTCACATCTGGTACGCTGATTGTTTACCTACAATGGGAAGGCTAAGAATATTGCCAACATCATCCAAAGTCAAGGTCATCTCACCAACTGTCATGTGAAATGTGTTCGTTTCAGGTTGCCATCTCTCAACAAAACTGGAGATTAGAAGCTTGTTGACGAATCGATAAGTGCAACGAGCTAACTGTGATAGCCTAGACTGCTCAATAATGGCTTTGAATCTGGTGTTGTTGTCTACTGACCACCATAGCCTTGCAAGGATCTTCGAAGAGTGATTATGACACTTTAGAGGCCCTCGTTCCTATAACACAAATGATATCTCATTAGAAACTACCATATAACAAAAAAAAAAAAAAACTCATATACAAATGAATTTCACTTCTACTCAGGAATGTTTACCTCCCCGTGCCAAATAGCTGCAGCGACATGACTATTAAAACTCCGCAGTATTGATGGATCAGTCGGTCCACCTGGAAAAGCATGAGTAAGGTACTCTTCCTGGACAGTAGGAGAATCGGGTAAAGAGGCGTCCTCTACAGCAATGTCAGGCATATCATCACCTTGAACTCGTCTTTGGCTTCGGCTTCGACTGGCACTGGGGATATCATATTCTACCGAAACTAGATCACGACCTCGACCTCGTCCTCGCCCATGCCCTCATCCCCGTTCATGGTCAACATCCAATTCATGACGTCGTCTATTTGAAGCAGTAGGTGGGACACGTTGTTGACATTCAAAATCCATATTATCTGCAAAAATTAATATGTTTGATGACTATACAAATGTAAAAAGAATATACAAAAAAAGGGAGGGGGAAAAAAAAACTGTTCGGAAGTTGAAAACCGAAAGTATATATACTGTTCGGAAGTTGAAAACCGAAACAAAAAATTAATTTCGGAAGTTGAATGTTGTTCGAATTTAAAATATTCGGAAGTTGACTGTCGAAATAATGAAAATTTTTCGGAAACCTATTGTTGAAATAAATCACTAATTTCAGATTCCTACTTCCAAACAAATTCCTTAATTTCGAAAAACCAGTTACGAACAATTTATTTACACTCCGTGGGCCTTCGTTCATTTTCAAAATGATAAAAACAAAACTCTACATTGCAAATTAAATAGGAATGAGGATTGAAAAGTAAACTTACCTAAATATGAATGAGGATTGAAAATGTGTTGGAATGCTTCAATGGGATGTCTTGATGGATGCAGCTTTGGGGATGAAAGCTGTGTGAAGCTTCTACTACGGGGTAATGTCTTAAACACGGTAATGTGAGAGATGTAGCTTCAGCTTCAATGGGTGTATTTGCACCGTTGGGAGAGCTGGGTTTGGGGTCGGGGGTGTCTGTGTGTATGAGGGTAGATGTGGAATGAACCGTGTGTGCAGTGAGTAAAATAATTAGGAATTAATTTTTTTGGTGTGTGTAGTGAGAACAATGCGCAAAGAGTGTATTTGGTGTGTGTAAATAGATGTTACCCTTATGGTAACATAAGTTTTTTAGTAGGACCATATGTAGCATAAATCTCTCTAATAAGACTTATAAATAATTTTTCCTAAAATTAAATGGATATAATTTCTCCATATAAAATTTATGAATAATTTTTTCAAGAATATAAATATAAACATTACCAAACTTTTTTAAATTTAAATTTATAATTTTTTTAATTAACCTTTTTAAAGCTGTACGCCACAATTGATGGACATCAGATATTATAAAAGTCACTTCACACGTTATTGTATTATTTCAAATCATATTGCATGAGTATGTCATATTTTTGAAAAATTATGTAATGGTATTGGGGTAAGTATACTTGGTGTCCCAACTTGGTATTGATAGGTAAAAATTTTAGGATTTGATATTTTTGGTTAGGATTGTAGCAAACAACTTAACAAATATCAAATGATAAATGATGTAGCACCCAATAGTCACTCCATACTTCTACCCTATTAGAAAGGCTACAATCAATGAGTCAATTGATATTATTTATCCATTTGGCAACTATTTTTTTAGTAGTTTTTTATTAATTGAAAAAAATTAGTGTGTTTGAAATAATTTTTTTAATTAAATTGATAATTGTGAAGGAAAAAATGATTGATTGATATGTATAATATGGTATTTTAACTTTTTAATTTAAAAAAAAAATATTAACCAAATGAGGTTTAGAATTCATTTAAGAATTTGATTTTTATTGATTTTTTTTAATATTTTTTTACAAAAGAATGTGTAAAATGAAGGCAGATTTATGTATAGGTTACTACCGAATAAATCTTGCAATAATTAGCCGCACTTTTATAATAAAAAAATTCACTAATTGTTAGTTTTTAGCGACAATATAAATTTTTTATCAAAAAACGTCGCTAATAATTATTAAACGTCACTAATTATTAATTTTTAGTGAAAAATTCAAAAAATCGTTACAAAAAGTATTTTTTTCGACGATTATGTTAATACCAACTTTCAATAACAAATTAATAAAACTTAATAAAAATTAATATAATTATTAAGACCTGCTAATAATTTATCTTAAAATAAAAAAGAATGAATACTTTTTTATAATGATTTTTAAATTTTTTTTTGACTAAGTAAGTATTTGGCATGCACTTAAAAAGTATATTCTTTTTACATACATATATTTATTTGAGTCACATCAATTAACATCTATAAATATCTATCAACATCTCCTCTTTACTTTTCTATCCATTTTTTTTACTTTTTTATATATTTTTTATATAAAAAATTAAAAAATACACTTATTTAAAATACCTCCAACCACCCCTAAATTTTACCTTTCCAAACAAAACGAACTTGTATATAAAATCAATGAGTCAAATAAATACATTCCATACTTGTCAAAGGAGGAAGACAAGTCAGCTTTTACCAAAAGCCAATGGCTAAGCCATAATATTAGGCCTTCCTGGTGTTAATTTCATTCACCAGACTAACAAAAGAGAGCTTATGTGGACCCTCCTAGTATGGAGACAAATTCAAAATGGTGTTAATTTCAATTATAACGCTGAAAAATGAATAAAAATCAACAATAAAATGGCTAGAAATCTAAAATTTAAGGGTAAATCAGTCTTTTCACATCATCAGTATAAGTATCCCCACCCCACCCCTTCGGGAGCTTCTATTTGCACATCCCTCATCCTCTTTTTACACACACTAAATAAAAATTATTTTTATTTTAATTTTATTTTTAAGTGAAATTACTATTTTGGACATAAAATAAACACATTCGGAAGTTGATTGTCGAAAAATTAAAAAACATTCGAAACTCAACTTCCGAACAAGTTATTTAGTTTCGGAAATCAACTTCCGAATCAATTGTTTATTTTCGGAAATCAACTTCCGAACCAATAAAAGATATGTAAAGAGGGGAAGGTGTGTGCAAATAGAAGCTCCCCACCCCTTCTCTTGCCAGCACTCTTGCCAGTGCCAAGACTCCTTCCCCCCCCCCCCCCCTCCTCTCTCTCTCTCTCTAAACTTTTCATCGAGCAAGTTGTCTGCATCACCGCTTTCCGGCGAGTCTCGCCTGAAAATCGTCTGAGAAGTGCTCGGAGCGACGAGGAGTTTCGAATCGAGAAACGCCGTCGTTTTGATGGCGTGAGTGGGTTGATTGGCGGTGGTGGTGGTGGTGAGAGATGGGGAAGGTGGGGTTGAGTCTGGCGGTGATTTGCGCGGCGGCGACGTGCGCGATCGCGGCGGTGATGGTGGGTCGGAGGGTGAAGGCGCTGCGGAGGTGGAAGAAAGTGGTGGCGGTGTTGGAGGATTTGGAGGAGGATTGCTCGACTTCGGTGGAACGTCTGAGACAAGTAGTTGATGCTATGGCTGTTGAAATGCACGCAGGGTTAGCTTCTGAAGGTGGAAGCAAGCTCAAGATGCTTCTCACCTTCGTCGACAAGCTTCCCAATGGGTATTCATATTCAACATTCTCTCTCTCTTCTGGGTTTTGCTTGTTTTGCGTTTTCATTCGATGGTTTGTGTTTTGGCACGATAATAAGAGTGAATGAATTGAAATTCAGAGACATTTCTGATTTTTGATTGCTAATGAATTGTAAAATTTGATTTTCTTTTGTGGGTTTTGTATTTCCTTACCGTATTATTTATATATGTTTTATCAATTTTAAATTTTGTGCATGTTTGAGATCGATTCTTGTTTTGGGTTGGTGACTTTGGTTTTTGATCTTTGTTCCAATTTTTGTTTTAAATTTGACTTTCTCATTTGGGATTGTTTGTGCATTATTATTGTATGGACTCTTTTTTGGTTATGCCTTGTGTTTTAGTGTCATACTTGTTGTTATATGTGGTTCTTTTCCATGATAGTGATTAAAGGGGATTTTCGTATGGACAGTATACAGGTTTAATGGACCGCTTTGTCATTACTTTGGAGTTTTAGAATAATTTGTCAACTGTTGTTTTGACATTCTACACTCTGATGGATCAATCTTTCTGCTGCTTTATTGGAGATTTTTTTTTGTGTGAAACTTTAAGCATCTGGAAAATAGCATTATAGTGGTTCTTTTCTCCATTCCCTTCTATTCTTTTTTTTGATTATGGTGTATTTTGTCAATTCTTTGTCTTGGGCTCCACATGTGGGATTAGTTGGTTGTTTTTGATAGGTTTTGTTCTTGAATAGTTTCATTTACTACTAGAATCATATCTGGAAAAATCTTACCTTCAGTTAATGCAGTCATATACATATTTTGGGTGGTTAATGTTTCAAATTATTAATTAGATTTGGTTACTCTGGTACTTCCACAATGGTCTGCCTGTTGATAATAATTGTGGTTTTCAAATCTGTGATAACTGGGGAGGGGCAGTTATTAACTATAGGATTGCATTTTGGACCATTACAGGAAATAAATTATTCTAGATGATCTTTGTAATGTTCATATTATTGAGGATTTTTTTATAGGTTAACTTAAATTGCTTTGTTCTCAATTCTAATGCTGCTAGCTGTCAAAACCTATTTTACTTAGCTTCTTCCCTTTCTGCCCCTTTTTTTGGTACGTATAATCAGGAGCGAGAAGGGAACCTATTATGCGCTAGACCTTGGAGGTACTAATTTTAGGGTCTTGCGCGTTGCGCTAGGAGGTGATAGTTCAGCTATTCGTAAATATGATGTGGACCAACAACCTATTCCTCAACATCTAATGACAAGCACAAGCGAGGTGTCTGAGTTTGTGTACCTCATTGCCTGCTACTTTTGAGCATTATTTTGCAATTTTTTTTATGTAGTGATATTATTGAAATTGGTTTGTTTTGCTGGCAGGATCTCTTTGATTTTATTGCCTCCTCACTGAAGCAGTTTGTAGAAAAGCAAGAAGTTTCTGAACTACCAGAAGTCAAAAGTAGGGAACTTGGATTTACATTCTCGTTTCCTGTAAAAAAAGTGTCTGTCTCATCAGGCATTCTAATCAGATGGACAAAAGGTTTTGCCATTGGAGACACGATTAGTTGACTGATTATCTAACAATAATATGTACTTCTGGAAACTCCAAATTATTTAGGGCTATGTCCTAGCCTATAGGAAGCAATAGTTAGGAAAAGTTCCTTTTGTGTTGATCGTAAGGGTAGAACCTATTTCCCCTTCAACCACATCGGTTCAGATCAGAGCAGTTGAACCATTCAACCCAAGTGGCTGAACTGAGTTATAACTGTGCTGACTATAATCTAACATTAGATATGCATAACTAGTTTCAAATTATGGTCTTAATAATTGAAAATTAGAAAAAATGCTTTCTACCAAGAGAAAGAAAATATTTACTACGGTAATATAAAACTGGAATTGGTTTAGTGATTTATTCAAGAGACTAATATAAGTGGAGATTTATTTGGTGAAACTTTCTTGTTGTCAGGTTGGAAGAGATGTTTCTGAATGTTTACAGCAAGCTATGTCTAAAAGAGGCCTAGATATGCGGGTAGCAGCCCTTGTAAGCAGTTCCCTTCTAAGTGATCTTGCTGTCTTAGTATACTACTACTGGATACATGAGTACTTTTTGCAATTTGTAGTGATCTGCTCAATGAAGCCTCTTTCTGTTTTATTTTTTATATCAACTATATCTATACTAATATATGAAAAGACTCTATTTGGCGTGAACTCTGATTTTAGTGTTGTTTATATTTTTTTCTTCTCAAATTGCCCCATAATTGTCACTTTCTAAATTGTTTTAATGAGTTATTATGATATTCATTAGCTAAAGGGAAAATTTGGTAATTCACGTTTCTAGGTTAACTTAACTGCTTTTTAATTCCATTTGACTCTCTAATTGAGAGAAACTGAAGTTCAATGTTACTGCTTGAAAACTCCCCACATCCCACTTCTCTCATATCTCACTTCAATATCTCTGAATTTCTAAGGTATATGTATGAGACAATTGCCTATCCAATGCTCATCATGCTTTCTGATCTTCTTTCTCACTACACTCCCTTTCACCACTTCACAAAATAATGCTATGTTCTACCACTGCAACCCTTTTCTGATATTTTTTGATTGTTTGTATTGTTTCATTGATGTTCTTCTTTGATTGTTTGGTGTTTGTCTTGCACACTTGAATGGGTGGAAAGGATCATCCAATTAATAAGTTTTGAATCATAATCAACATCACTTTGCGAGATAATCAACACCGCAATGATACATAATTTGCATATAGTATACATCTCTTTAAGAGGTGGGTACCCTAACATTAGTTGATTGTTTTCTCAAAACTTCTTGCAAAATAAAGAGCCCTTCAAATTATTTTGACTTTGAAAAATAAGAAAAACAAAAAGTAAAGAAATGGATGCACCATTGTTCAAAAGTTACTTCCAGTCTAATACTTTTGGGGGGAATTCAAAATCCAAATGATACATCTATGAAATGTAGAAAATCAAAATTCACATAGGTAACCTTTTGGACCATGTTAGAATAGTAGAGAGAGAGAAAATAATACTTATTGTATTGAATGATAGAAGGCCTGTATATATAGACTAAGAAAAAGTATCTTACTAGAAATCTAATTATGAGAAAGAGTATCCTATAAGAAACCTAACTATGGCAATACTTAATATATGTAGGAAATCAATACCTAATATATGTAGGAATATATATACCATATATACATTAACATCTCTCCTCAAACTCAAGGAGGATAAACATCTTGAGTTTGGAGAGAGAAACTAAAATATGAAATAAAACTAAATAAAATAAAAGGCAAATAGATTGCAAAATCCGAACGAGAGCGCAATGGTGCTTGAAATAGACCAGAGGCCGAAACTAAAGCTGGGAGACAGTTTATAGTCGTGTCGGACCATTGTAGGAATTGACTAAAACTAATGCCAGGACAATTTAAGGTCGTGCCGGACCGATATAGAAACTGGCTGGAACTAATGCCAGGACAATTTAAAGGGGTCATGTTGGACCGTTGTAGGAGCTAACCGGAATCAATGTCGGGACAGTTTAAAGGGGTCATGTCGGACCGATGTAAGAGCTAATCGGAATCATTGTCGAGACAGTTTAAATGAGTCATGCGGGACTGATGTAGAGAACTGGATGTTGAACCAACAAGTGTGGTACACACATAACTTATGGCGTGGTGCTGAATGATGATGGCAACAGATAACTGAGTGCGCCAGGGGTGGCTTGGATTGTGCACCAAAGGGGGCGGCTTAGAGTGTGTGCCAAGGAGGCGACTTGGGTGGTTTGCATGGTGTATCACCATGCTCACCATAATATAGGTATAATATCCTTCCTTAAACTCAAATAGGTTTGAAAATAGAAACCAATTTGAGGTTGAAACAGAGGGAAAGGCAAAGTGAAGCAGAAATACATAAAAAAATGGATTGCGAGTAAAAAAATATGATAGAGATATTTGGGGTAGGAATAAATTAGCGGATGGAGGAAGAAATCACCACGAAACGATACTGAAAGGAAAATATAGCAGCGGAATGGGTTGAGGTCCGGAGAGTGGCCAAGGCGAGGTTGCTGCCCGCAGGTGAAGTGAAATTATTAGGTTCTTAATCTAGCTCTGATACCATGTTAGAATAGTGGAGAGAGAGAAAATAATACTTATTGTATCGAATAATAGAAGGCCTGTATATATAAGTTAAGAAAGAGTATCCTACTAGAAATCTAACTATGAGAAAGAGTATCCTATAAGAGATCTAATTATGGCAATGTCTAATATATTTAGGAAATCAATACCTAATATATGTAAGAATATATATACCATATATACATTAAAAACCAAAAAAAAAAAAAAAAGGAAAAGAAAAAAGCAACATACATATACTATTAAAGGAGAAAAATAAATCGTACATTAGCATACTTCTGTTTTTTTTTTAAATTAAAAAAAAAAAAAAAAAAAAAAAATCTCCCATAGTAAACTATTCACAATATACAGTATACATATTGGATAGCAAATGGCTTCAAAATTTGATTAAACTTTTTGTTGTGTTGGAATGCAAAGGATTAAGAAGGAAAATAACATGTTTTGTTTATTTATTGGCAATTCCTTTTCTATTTTCATCTAATAGGAACTTCAAAAGTTAAACCAAGCAGATTGTTTTAACATGTATATTATGATTTAAATTTAAATTTATGATTTTAGCTAATTTAAACATCATGTGTACCATGACTTCTGGTTGTTATTGATTCCTTTCTTGAAAACACAGAGCCACGTAGGTACCAACTTAAGATAAGAATGGATAATAATACATTGAAAGAAGGATAAGTTATGAGCCGAAATGTTATCATTAGATCCTGAAAATGTAGGATATCATATTTTTCATGTTTTAATTATGGGGATAATCTTCTATTGCATATTTTTTTACTCATGCACGGTCAATAATTTATTATCATAGTTTTAATGGCGGCCTTATAGGCATCTAGACACTTGTATTATTTGAATCCTTAAAGGTGTCAAGGCTGCCAATCAGTCACATAGGTTACCTGCATCCATGTGTGGCCTGGCAATAATTTAGTATCAAATATCATGGTTTGTGAATTTGTCCTTTATAACATAGCGGTATTGCGTTTATATGATACATGGCTAAAATGATATGCAGTAGTAGAGTCGTTTGAGTAAAGTTGGATGTATAGTTTATATAGGCTTTTTAACTTTCCTTTTTGTAAATGGTTTGCATCTCCTATTGCCTCTGTAATGTGACATTCACAAAATTATATCCAGTGCAGAAGGCTACTTCGCACGTGGGAGAGGTAGTAGGTAGGCAACTTTCTCCCAACTTTTTTTCTTAGAGAGGCTGATTCCAGTAACTAGAACCCGTGCTAGAAGGTTGGGGGGGGGGCATATAATACCTTGTCCTCGTGCCAGGTCAAGACCTCTTTATCTTTAATGATATATTTACTTGTAAAAAAATGCTATCTAATAATACTCATCATTTGCATACCTTTTTCCATCAACCACATGTTTGATATGCAACTTATTGAGGGAATTTTTTTTTATATATATAGAAGTGTTTATGACTGTAATTACATTTTATTAATGACAACTAGGTACAACTTATTTCGACTTATTATTATTTTCTTGGAAATCGGTCTTCAGTAATTATTAATGGATGTTTGAATTCAAGTTTTACCAGCATGTGATCAGATAAGGAATTGGGGGTTACACAACTTCTGGCTTTTGGAAGATTTTTGGTTATCAGGTTCTCATTTGCCATTGAGTGATTTATCTGGAAATGACAAATCCTACATGTTTTAAACTTAATCTAAAAATACTGGAAAAGTATGTCAGCCACCTGCTGATATGCAGTATCATCTTTGATTGCACAACTACAAAGAAAAAAACTGAATTGATCTGCGAACATAAGCCTGGAGCATATGAGAAGATTTTATTTTTTTGTGAAGGTGGAATTTTTTTTTTTTTTTTGAAGAAAAAGTGTAATTTTATATTTCAAATGTTTTCTTTCTTCAGTGCATGCCTTTTCATAACTTTATGAGGTTTTCTTGTTACTGTTATTATTTGTAGTTGTCCAGTGTTTTCACTAGCTGATAGAATACTTAGTTTCAGCCAGAACATTGTTTATTTTTCTCTAATATTATGAACTTTTCGAAGAGCTCAGTGATTCAGTGAAGGTAATTGCTGGAGGGCATATGTGTTTTCATGTCTTGATAAGACTAAATAGAACAGATGCTCTCTTTACATGATCCTAATAGTTGGGATGCTGATATTTTCAGTTTGTTGTTTATTTGACCATCGTCATACGGATACTACTATGCATCATCTTCTTTCTGCTGTAACCACATTGTGTTTAGAACGATAAGGGCGATGAGTTTGATCTCACCGGTAAATTTGTGATTTAAGTTAGCGTAGACAGTTTTTCCTTGATTCCTCTGTTTCAGTTATGGCATGTTGTTGTCCCACTGTTTGGTCTCTGTTTGTGTAGAGATTGGCCCTTGCTGGGCACTAATAGGAGTCGTAGTCATAGAAACTACATGCACGGTGAAAGTTCATGAAAGCATATGATCTCTGTTTTTGTAGAAATTGGCCCTCATGAGGCATCAATAGTAGTCATAGTCAGAGAGATATATATGTGTGCGCACACAAACATAGATGTGTGTTTGTACCAGTGTATTTTGCTGTCTTTTATGTATATAACTGTAACTATGTATTTGACCAAAGATATGGATCTAACTCTATCTTTCTAAACAGGTAAATGATACTGTGGGAACATTAGCACTTGGACATTATCATGACGAAGACACAGTTGCTGCAGTGATAATTGGGACGGGTACAAATGCATGCTATTTAGAGCGGGCAGACGCTATTATTAAATGTCAAGGCTTGCTTACTACTTCAGGATTCATGGTATCCTATCTTGGGTTCTCCAGTTGTATATCATTTGTGGTTAAATTTGGGGAAGGATAGCTGATCTTACTCGTGCTCTTATATTTTATTAACCAGGTAGTTAACATGGAATGGGGGAATTTCTGGTCATCTCATTTGCCCAGGACGTTGTATGATATTGATTTAGATGCCGATAGCCCAAATCCCAATGATCAAGTAAGATTAAATTGCTGTTAAATTTCACTTAGTACCCCACTTTTCCACCCTCTTTTTCCTCTTTGGCTTCCAGTAAATAACACAATCATAAGGATCTTGCTGTAGGGTTTTGAGAAAATGATATCAGGAATGTATCTGGGTGACATTGTAAGAAGAGTGATTCTTCGGATGTCACAGGAGTCAGATATTTTTGGACACGTATCTTCTAGACTATCAATGCCGTTTATTTTAGGGTGAGTTTCTTTTTTTTTTCTTTCTATTCGCCTTCTCTCTTAATCTTCTACTTCTTACTCATCAGCTTAGGTGTTTTAAAAGCATATTACTGGCGATCTCATACATGCATGTAAAATGCTCCCACTCACACTTAATTTGATATTTGAGACAATTATTTACACAGTTTGGTACAATTGCAAATGCTCTAAATGCCATTAACTTAATCGTCTTGTTTCTTCTGGGTTTGTAAATTCCACTTATGTTTGCCTCTCTTTAGAATTGTCGTTGATTTGCCTTTTTTGGGCTTCTAGAAATCTAAATTACATTTGGTCTCATTTGGGCTGTACATGTTTTTAGTCAACATGACTGTTCATTGGTTGAAATCTATTGAATGGCTCGTAGAAGATATTTTGAACAATTCCCCATAAATCATAACATTTTAAAAATGGCTGGGCACTAGGTCAATCCAAGAAAGGGGAAAAAAAAACCGAGGATTTATGAGACATGAAGTTGTGAACATGGTTCAGTTGCGATATTTAGGGAGCTATGGTTCAAAAAGGGAACAAAAGAAATGTTTCAAGCTGCATGGAAAATGAAGGAAATGTGTATTTAGTTGGGAACATTTACTAAAATTGAAAGACATGATGAAAATATAATTTGATTGAATTTAAGTTAAAAGTGATGAACTTGATTTACTGCATTCTAATTTAGCGATTTATGTGACATGTGAAAAGAAATAAGTAACATAGATGCTAGAGGTAACTAATTCTATTCAATCATTTTCATTTTCATTATTGTTTTTTGGAAATAAGTAACATAGGCATGCCACATTCTTAGAAGTGTTTGTGCTTCTTGGATAGTTACTGTGGGGGCGGCCTAATTTGACTAAAGAGCTGTAAATGGATAAAAATTTGAGAAATGAAGTAGATTGATTGCCTTTTAGTTCCTGGATCATGATCCAAACAGAAATGGTTTTTGGACTTGGATTTTCTTTTTGTCTCTTTGTTCTTCTTTCGAATAGAGAAAGGAAAAAAATAAGAAAGAAACGCAAAATGGAATGAGATGCAGCTGATGCTCAGCCAGGCTATTCAACTTCTTGTACGTTAAACTTAGATGCCCTCCATTTTACTGAGAATGCTGATATTAGAAGCGAGTGATTCCGTCCCCTGGACGTTAAGAAATACCTTTTTATTTAACATCTCATGTGCTTCGATTTGTGGTGGGGTTTATCGTTTTCTTGGGGAAATTGGGTTTTTGTTACTCATTACCTTATTAACAACTGGGGCTTCAATTGTAAAGCTTTACATGCTGGATACTGATGAACCCCAGCTATACTTTTTAATTAAGTCTTACCATTCAGTAACTAAAATGGTCAACCAAAAAATGCATATCCCTAGTCAATTGGGTTCTAGTGTAACCAGTTGTGAATTCTATTTAGCTATATATTTCTTTTAGGTATATATTAAGGCTGGACTGTCTGGTTTTATCTATAATAACTAATTTTATTTCACTAATGCCTCAAAATAATTTCAGGACGCCAAAGATGGCTGTAATGCAGGAGGATGAATCCCCTGACTTGAGGGAAGTAGCCAGAATCTTGAATGACGTTCTTGAGGTAACTTATTGGGGCTGTTTGGTGTAACTTATAGCTTTTTTATTTTATTTTATTTTGGGGAGTCTGTGCTAGAATGTTTGGTGCACAACTTCTTAATAGCTTCTTTATTTTTGTGGATGGGCACTTCTATTTATAGTTTATGAGGTAGAAATAACTTAAATAAATTGAAAAAATATGATTACTGGAAGCTGGAGAAGATGTGCTTTTAACTTCTGTGTTTATTTATTTATTATCCACTTTCAACTTGACAAAGGCTGCGTCAAATAGGCCTTTTTTGCCACTTGGCTACTCCAATCAACTCCGCCATTGCATACTCACATTGTTTGGTGTTTTTTCTCGACTCCAATTTCAGATTCCTGATGTGCCTCGGAAAGTACGAAAGCTTATTGTAAAGGTATGTAATGTGGTGACCCGCAGGGCTGCCCGATTGGCAGCTGCTGGGATTGTGGGGATCTTGAAGAAGATTGGTCGGGATGGGAGTGGCAGCATAACAAGTGGAAGAATCAAAGTTGGAAGCCATGGTGAGATAAGAAGAACGGTGGTGGCAATTGAGGGGGGTTTGTATACAAAGAATTCAATGTTCAGAGAATACTTGAACGAAGCCATGACTGAAATCTTAGGGGAAGATATCTCCTCACATGTCATTCTTAAGGTCACGGAAGATGGATCAGGCATCGGAGCAGCTCTCCTTGCTGCCTCGCATAGATCTGTCGGTGTGGAAAATGTACAGTTGCTATAAATACATACATATATATTTATATATAGCTCCTGTAAATTGTAGAATTCATTTTCAAAATTTCTATCAGCCAATATATAGAAAGCAAAGGTTGTGCAAATGGGTCATGCATGTATTATTGGAAAGTTGTGTAAATTTCCTATCTTATTCATTTTTTAATGGTATATTATGGTTGCGTTTTTATTTTTATGGTTTTAAGTTACGAAGTGAATTCCATCATGTTGTGTGATTTTGTTTAAAGAAGTTTACTAGTCCAGAGAAGTTTAAAAGCATCGTTTTAAGATAATCAAATAGTTTCATGATTATCTTCTATGTGGATGTAGTCTATGTATTTATTTTAAACTTATTCTATTGTCAAATTGTTATGATCGATTTCTACTTCGCAGTATGAATTTTGCATTTTGATATATACATGGTTTCTCTTTAGTACTTCATCTGAGGATTATTCTTTTATTTTTTAAATTAGGATTATTCCTTAGTTTGGTGAAAGTTTCTTTTGTTGAATTGATCTCCTTGTACGTGTCGTTAGGCATATCTTACTTTAATAGAAATTACTATCGATAAAATAAAATAAAAAGTTTCATGATTTGATAGGCTTCACTATATAAACCAATGAAATTATATTATTATCAGTTTTTGACCTCGTCATTGTTATTAACCTAAAAGTGAGTATTTAAAGTCAGGAGATTAAAGCGAGAAAACTGTGTGTGGCTTTATGATATGGTAGGGTACATGAATAAATATCAATCATTGGATTTGGATAAAATATTATTTTGACCATTAGTGAGTAAATAATTAATATTTAGCTAGAAAAATACGGTGGATTTCACAAATAAGGTAATTTTGAGTATTTTTAATAAAATATTTATGAGATTAGCTTACTATTGCAACATACCACACTTGTTATTTACTATGAGAGAACTTACTATTTTATAAACTTATACTTACTATTGAAAATGACACTTTCAAGAGATTATTGTTTCAACAGGTAACAGGAATTGTGCTAACACACTATCTTTGGTTACTTCCACTCCACATCCTGTATATTTTTTTAATTATTGTTTAACACACCATACTTGGCTATTTTCACTACACATTTTGTTTTTTTGTTTCATTAATTATTACTTTTTATTTATTTTTATTTTTTTAAAACACAATATAAAGTGTAAGAAATCAAATGTAGTGTTATTTTATTACAGAAATATATACTTGAAATTGAAATTAAAACTCATAAATATAAAGTTAAGAATAAATTTATAATTAAACTTTATAAACATCAAAATAAATATAATAAAGTTAGTTTTAATTTTTTTTTAAAATTTCAAATCCAGATCATTTTATTAATTATTTTATAAAACTTACAAATTTTAGATCCTTAATTATTTATTGTATTTCTAACTTTGTAATCTAATTTTAATTTACTTATATTTTAGATCACAATTAATATTAAATTCTTAAATATTTATTATAATTCCTAACATCATAATCTAATTTTAATTAGATTATATTTTAGATCAATCTTTAATCATTATTTATTTTATTTTAGATTTAATTTAATTATATTTTAAATTAATGAGAAATTTATTAGAAAATTTTATTTCAAGAACTTGTATCCCAATTAGTCCATAAAACATTCTTATATGTCAATAAATCTTATTATTTTAGACATTTGATCCATCAAATCTTAATTATCATATTTAAGGTACTAGGGATGACCCGTGCCTGAAGGCACTGCCAACAATTTTTTTGGTATCACATGCTACGAAACTCAATGGTAATAAATCAATTCAAAATGGTAATATCACTCCGACTTAAAACTTCACATATAAGAAACTGAAATTGCTTCTACATATTGAATTAGCGAAAGCATTTATAAATTTCAAAATGAAAGTCCAAAAAATGAATTATATATTTGAATGTAGCATATGCAAAGAATCTAGAAATATTTGCTAAATTTAAAGTCCAAATAGCGAATTTTAGATTTTTATCCACGTCAAAATGACACATCTAACACTATGACAAGTTAGAATGGGATAACTTTCAATAACAGAATGTTATTGAATTAGTATCATAACTGGTAAACCTTTTGCTTTATCAGGTTTAAATTCCTTCAAATAAAGGTTAGTGAACATTTTGATACAAAAGAATCACTCTAGCTAACCCGAAAATAAATAAATAAATAAATAAATAATTTAACATGAGAGAGCCAACCAACGACATACCGGTAGAAGCAACGTGACCCAATGTTTCTAATATGGATCAATGATCTGCAACAAAATCACTTGCTTAAATTCGCTTCAAAAAACCAATAGCTATGAAAAATCACATCAAAATGCATATGAGAAATCGGAAGAAATTATAATGAAGAATAATTGCATCAAAAGAAACTGCAATATGAAAAATCGCATCAAAATACATATGAGAAATAGGAAAATCAATAGCTATGAATTAAGAAGAATTGAACATAACTATTATGGTCAATTGAATTATGTCATTCAATGGCGAAGTGAGAATAGACATATGTATGCATTACTATGAATTACTAAAGTAAACAAATGAATAGAAAAGCAAATAATAGTATAGATAGATCAATTGAGAATATCGATAAATCATACAAACTTCCAAATGGAATTAAACTCAAATTTTGTAAGGGGAGCGAATAATTTTCTTTATTAAGACTAAGAGAGTCTTGTTATAAGGAAGAAGAATTTTTGAAGGCTGTAAAACCAAACAAAATTAAAATTTTAAACAATTAAAGTTTACCTTGTGTGAAGTATCCATTTTTGGATGATCATGCTCCTTTGAGTTTCCATCCCTGTGATAACGCATAACTCATTTTCTAGTTGAAGCATTATGTATAACAATTAGTAGGCAACAAAAAAAGAATCAAACTTGAAATCAATGTTAATGGGCAAATCTAACTAAAATTAAACCCAGGTTCATTAAATAAAATTAAGTGTACTATTTTTTTAAACAAAGATTACAACCAAATACTTATAAAAGATACTTACCACAACTGAAAAACGAAAGAGAGAGAATGAAACTGAATTAAACATAATTAAGTAGAGAAACGGAACAGTTAAAAAGAGAATGAGAAACACATAATTAATACTCCAAATGATATAAACAAAATAGTTACATAGGGGAACTAAATTAAACAAAATAAGATAAGTTTCCGAAAATCAATACATGAAAATTGATTTTAGAAACCCATTCAGAAACCCATTTTAATAATTGTGCTGGTTCATTTATCATTTTAATATTTTTGGAATCAAAACCATTCATAAACACATTTAAATCTAACCCATTTAAAAAAATCATTACATGAAATTCATGGCTTTTTCTCACCTTATACCCAACACCACATTTGCCTCAAACCAATCTGTGTGAGTGATTTTCCGACCACACTGCCCACCTTAGTGATCAGCTGGAGAGCACTGGCAGAATAGATGGCTTCTAGCTAACCTGTAACAGAAATATAAGAATCCCGCGGTGGTTCTTCCACCCGGGGGCACTCCGACGATCAAGTCAGTACTCAATATCTCAAAGATAAATCAATTTATTCAACTCACAAGCTTGAGCATAAAAAACATACCTTAGACCTGTCACGCCCCAAGCTCCGTGACAACGCCGCACACTCATTTAGGTGAGCATGCAAGGCTAAGAGTCCAACACATAACCAACAATATAAAATACTCAAATTAAATCCTTTAATATCATAATGCTAAAAACCATACAAATAGACAATTCTTATCATATGAAATTGTCCACCAAGTTCACTAATAAAATAATACTAATAATAATGATCCAAATACTTAAATCATAGTCCTACTCTCGGCACTCTCACAAGTAAAAACCCCGCGCAGCTCTACTCCTCAGAATCTGAAAAATAAAATAAGGGTAAGCCAGACAGCCCAGTAAATAACCAACCATCACTGCTAGCTGGATCAAGTATACAAAAATAAATAAATAAATCGATGACCAATAAATATAATTTTTCTACAGTTCAATAAATGAACAAATATTTGTAAGATGGTTTCATAGCTAAAAATAAACAATGTACAATACGTTTTAAATGAAAAGCCAATGTGATAATTCAAAGTAATTCGTTGTTCAAATCGATGGTTCGATATTCAGATAGTTCAATTATTCGATTCACAAAACCCAAGTCTTAATGACTACGGTCACTTAGCCCGTGACAAGGCCCAGAACCACACATAGGCCGGTGGTAAAGCCCCAAAAGAAACTAGTTTCTGTGCCAATAAATAACCCCCATTGGCTAGGGTCCAAATCATAGTCAGACTAGAGTGATGTTCAAAATTCAAACAATACACAACTTTCAAATAAAATATTCGATATTTTCGGAATAAACATTTGGTACAATTTTCAGAATAGTTTTACAAAATATTCAAATAACTTTCATAATAATATTCGATGTTGTTTTATACTTGACCCATGTTTTATTTTAAGAGAACACGAAGGCTATAAATATATATTTATGATTTTAAACGATTCGATAGGAATAAAAATGAACCAACAGTGATAGAGGGTTACTTACCTCAAATAGCTAAAATAACACTCCAACACCAACTCCAAACACCCAGCTTCACCACTTCAATCTCATAAACCTAATAAATAAAACCTCAAATAAATTAATATTTTTTTACATGTTACATATACCCACAAAAGCCCCACCATATTAGATTAATGTATTGCTTTAATATCCAAGAGATCAAACCATTCAACCCAACTTTATAGCCAAACACACCCTTACCCATGATACAAACTCCATTGTTTCTATTACCTACCCAAAGTTACACTTACACATTGCACCCAATTCTCAAAACCTAAGTAGGCACCTACAGATCTTCCAAATCCCCTTAATGCATTGATTGTTAAATTCCTCAACATAAACTTAATAATTAACAGTAAAGATAGATTTTACCTTAACCAATGGATGTCCCAAAATCACCAACGTGCTGCCTCCAATCCCTATTGTAGCCTCACTCTTCTCTTTTTCTTTTCTTTTTTTCTTTTACCTTCTCAAACCCTAGCCGCCTATGGAGCAATTCCTAGCCTCTGTTTTGTTTGTTTCCCAAGACTTAAAGCCACAATATATAGGTGGGCTTATTAACCTAATTTCTCAAAGTTACAAAATTACCCATCTAAGTAATAGAAAATATAATGCCATCTCATAACTAATTCTTTGATATTAATAAATGACCCATATAAATTAATTTAATTACTAATCTATCCAACAAAATAATTCTACACACAACTTGGGTTTTACACACGGGGGTGCCTCTTATTTATAGCCAACTCAATCCCAGTCCCACTAGAAGCCTGACTTCTATGGACTCCTGTTTAGTACTTACTTTGGATTCTTCTAGAAGTCTCTACTTCATGGGTTTCAAGCTCATCATGCTTATCTTGGATTCCTAGCTAGATTGGGATAAACTCTCTAAGAGCTTTATCTCTATCTAGACTAGAACCCCTCATCATCTAGGACTCTTGTCCCCTATCCACTTATCTCGGATTCCGATATCCTCGGAGACAACTTCGGCCTTGCCGAGATAACCTCGGCGTCACGACCAGGACACGTGGCACCTCGGCTGACACGTCGGCGTCATCTTGCCATGTGTTGGTACTCAGAAAATATATCCCCACACAATCAATTGACCTGCTTACTAAAAAAAGAAAAAAAAAGGGATTACATACTTTTCACTTTCTAGGTGATTGATAACATGTTGTATACTCCAAATCAATCACCAAGAATTTCCCCACAACATTTAAGAGGGCACTTCACCAACATTAAGGATTGAAAGTGAAACCACCTTCTTCTTCACTTATGAGGTACCATTATGCATAATCATCCAATTAAAAGTATAAAGTATATTTAAACTACTTCAAGCATAAAGTAAGTTTATGCCATCACTTATCACTTATTACTCCAGGATGACTAACTAATAACATAGATGGTCTACTGAATTAATTTAGTTCCAAAACCAAATATTTGAAGAAAAAAAAAGAAACAACCAATTGGCTTAAAACTGGATTCTGTTAATCTAGACCTCTTTACTGTTTTTCTTTTACAAATTCTTTCTAGACCTCATTGAGCCAATCTCAGCAATGTTTGTAGAGTCTTACAAAATAACTGGCAAAGTTGAAAGTATAATTTTTTGGATAAATTACAAATACACTCATGAGGTTTGTTTAAAATACAAATTATCTCATGTAGTTTGGAAAATTACAAATACATACTTGTCAGAATTTTTTATTTAACAAAAATAATTAAAAAAGTGAAATTTCTAACTGTTCACCTATACAATAATAAAATTATTTAAATTATTAATTGAAATAAAATTTTAACATTATTAAAAACTGTTAATTAACTTGATGATTTACCAATAAAAGGACCTATTTGTTATGAAATTAGAAACCTTAGAGGATATAAATGTAATTTCTAGAACCACAGGGGGTAATTTATAATTTAAGTAAACCTTAAGGGTGTGTTTGTAATTTACCCTTTTTTTTCACAACTTGCAATCCTCACTCTAAAAGTAAAATAAAAAATGAGAGGAGAAGAAGAAGAAGAAAGAAAGAAAGAAAGAAAAAAAGAAGAAGGAAAAAACATGCTCAGCTCTTGTACAAAATAACAGATGATTTTCACCCAACAAAACTAAAATATATTGAGTTAAGAGTCACAGGGGTAAAGGGAAAAATGAAAAAAAAAAAAATTGACTCTAACCCATCCAATCAAAATTTTAATTTATTGTAATTGTATTTGTATGTCACATCTATTTTAAAATGAATATACAATTGTGCCTACAGTGTTTAAAGTTTAAAATGAAAATTTTAATTGATTATAAGCACTGGTAGAGTCAATGATTATCACAATGATTATCATCACAATGAAAATTTTAAAATAGAAGATTATCATCAAAATTTTAAAATTGATTATGAAAATTTTAAAATTATCACAATGATTATCATCAAAATTATATGAAATTCAAAAATTAAAACAATCAATGGGATAACATGGTGCACTGAAATGCTAAGAACAACAGCTGCAAAATAAATAAATAAATAAATAAAACAATCAAATAGCTCAAACTATTGAAATCCACCCATAAGCAAAATATGAAACCAACCTTTTGAATCCATTTAATTTTCTCATGGGAAGCAGCCAACCATTGCCACACCCAAAAAAATAAAAAAAAATAAAAAATTGATTCCCAGTAGAAGCCATCGAAGCCATCACATACTGTCAAAGACACACACTCACACACATCACATAACATAACAGATTCTTGGCAAAGACACACACACACACAACATCACATAACATAATATATAATATTGTCAAATTTTAGGTCCAAAACTGAATCTAAATTCATCAAGTGGACTGCAACCTCTTCCCCGGAAAAGAGCAGCTGCTAAAAATAAATAAATAAATAAATAAAACAATGAAATAGCTCAAACTATTCAAATCCACCCATAAGCAAAATGTGAAACCAAACTCCACTTTCAAATATGGCAGCAAGATAACAAAGAACACCCACAATGATAATCTAAGTCAAATCACACAATTGAATTCCAATAAAATTGCAGAACACATATTCAAATGTTACACTTGTACAAAAATCAAACAGCCATTTTGGTGTGAATTTTTAATGTATTAAACACTAAATCCATCAATCCACATATAGAATAGACGCAATACACAAATTAACTGCCATCAATTTAAAATGTAAAATTAAATATAGCTACAGGACAACAACAATCATTTTATGTTCCTAATTCAAATCTTATTAAATAATGAATAATGAATTTACCTTTATAACTATAACTCATGCCTCAATTTGGAAGTGCTAACATTGGTAAATAAAAAATTACAAACTTCAATAAGGAAGAAGATTAAAAAAGCAAAGTTACTTTAGGAACATGACATATTTCAAAAAATTACTTAAGAATATAAAATCTAGATAGAAGTATTTAGGAACATCACATATTTTCTTGGAAAAAAAGTAGAAAATTTAAAATTTACTTAGCAAAAGTGTCACCCTTCAAAAATATGTAAAAACAACACCCAAATAGTACACATTAAAATTCATTTAAACTACTAAGACAACTGTGCCACTTAGAATGCTATTTAGGATAAAGCTGAAAGAGAAATGTACTTCCAGACATTATCATATCTTTTCAAACAAATTGAACAAAATATGCACAATTTGTTGCTCACTCGAGATTGCCACTCTTTCAATATTTTAGACAAAGTATGCACAAAGTGCACATTTAGTTTAGACATCTCTAGCAATATTTTAACTCCCACAACAATAAATACAAAATCTTTAGAGAGATAAGAAAAAAACTTAAAATAATGTAGACCTGTAAAAAGGGAGCCGATATTACAATTTGTTTCTAGTCTTCATCCACCTGTAAAATACAGAAAAGATATGAAAATTAAAAGAGACTACCCAATTCAAAACAAATACATGCATTGTCACACTAATAAAAGGTTTTTCATAGACCATGCAAATCAAACTAAACACAAACATTGTTGCACAATAATAATAGGCTACCCAATGGAAACACTATCAACAAACACAACACATTGTCAATACAGATACAAAGTAATGACTCATAAAAACATTAATTTACAAAAATCAATCCATATTTTCCTTGGCATTTATTTTTTTCAACTCTTTCTTCTTGGAACTCTAAACCCATTTATTATATCAGTTTAGTCCCATCAGTTTTGTGTACGTAACACTCCATCATCTTCTTCAATCTTCACCTACACCCATTCAGATTCATTTTGCTTCCAACCTTAAATAAATTTGGAATATTTGTTAAGCAATATATGACCATAAGCAAAATATCAAATCAACCCCCCTTTTGAATCCATTTGGTTAGCTCATGGGCAGCAGCCAACCCCCTGCCACAACAAAAACAAAATTTTGATTTAAACTAAATAAACTATAAGACTAAGCTGATGCAATAAAATTTAATGGATAAAACAACAAATGAACAACATACAGTAAGGGGACAATTGTTTACAGGGTCTTAAAAAGTAAAAGGCAATGCTGAAAATATATTTATTTTTTATCACAACTTACCAATCCCCACTCCCAAATAAAGAAAAAAAGAACGAAAGAATAAAAAAAACACAAAAAGAATCAGTATTTAGGAAACTCAAAAGTATTTAGGACCCATTTCATGAATTGGCACCCATTTCCCATAAAAGAATCAAACATTTCATAAATCAAAATCATGTCAGATTTCAAACTGAAATAAACACCCATTTAAAAAATGAAGCCCATTTAAACTGAATCTAAATTGGGGCTTTTTATTTCAAATCTATGTTGTTACCTTATGAAGAAAGTTTTATGCAATCTCAAGTATCAGATATAACTATTAGAGAAGCACTTTAGACCCAAATTGAGCATTGTAAGACCAAACTTGGAATAGCATGTTTGGAAATTAACCTAATCTTAGTCTTGGTCTACATTTAGATTACATTCTATAGGTATTTTAAGCAAAGCGTCAGTCGTATCTAATCACTTAGCTTTAAACCTGGAAGAGAAGTATATTATACTTACTTTTAACTCAAAAAGTAATGTATTTTGGAACTCTATAAATGAATTTAATGTATCAAGGAAAAATTAGAAAGTAATAAAGAACAAATTAAATAAAAGGAAACTAACTAAGGGTATATGAGTTATAATTTTGGAGGACTACCTGAATTTTTACTCGAATCTCTAAAGTCATAAAGTTTAAAATTACTCCTAATAATTCCAGAATGCCAATATAACTCATTTCCTCTACGTTTCATATTTTTCCCACATGGAATCAAATGCTTCTCAACCTTCTCTCCATTCTCTTTGTAATTTAGCAGTTAACAACATATGGTGTTTCTTCTAACTTTCCTGCGACAACCTTCTAACTTTCTAACTTTCTTCAAACTTTCTTTCTTCGATAATTTAGCAGTTAACAACCTTCTAACTTTCTAACTTCATGAACTTTCTAACTTTCTAACTTCATTAACAAATTCAAATTACAGAAAGCTAGGGTCTGTAATTTAAGTGAGCTTTGATGTGAGCTTATACTCTATATTCTATTATATATGTCTCCATTAATACATTTGATTGAGCTTTGCTGTTCAAGTTTCATACAACATTATTGTTTTTCATATCAAATTTTTAATCTAATGATTTAAAAGTGGTGAAGCTCAATAAACTATAATACATTAATAACTTAATAAATATTATAAATTCTATAGTATCCATATTATAGTTTGTTTTTTTTTTTCAATATAAAATTACCTTTTAACAAATTCACTCAAATTACATTAAATTACAATGAAATATCCATCAATACATTTGAGTGAGCTTTGCTGTTCAAGTTTCATAATGAAATATCCATCAATTCAAGTTTCATGCTGTTCAATCCATCAATACAATGAAATATCCATCAATACATTACAGCTCACTCACTGAAATTACCTTTTAACAAATTCAAATTCAAATTACAAAGTTAAACTACAAATTCAAATTTAACTTGTTGTAATTTAACTTGTGATTACAGAAAGCTAGGGTCTGTAATTTAACAAATTCAACTTGTTAAAATAAATTTATTAACTTTCTAACTTTCTGTAATTTAGCAGTTAACAACCTTCTAACTTTCTTCAAATCTATTATTGGGGCATTTTACCTTATGAAGAACAGCTTTGTTGAAGAACAGCTTCGTTTTCGGAGGCGACGGGACAGCGCGTCAGCGAAGAAGGAGGGTGAGAAAAGAGAGTCTGTGGTCGAGAGAAGAAAGGACAGCAAGAGGCGAGGAGAGGTGGTCGGTAGTCGGTCAGTGGCAGTGTCGTCGTGAGAGGAGAGGCAGAGAAGAGAGGTAGAGAGAGAGAAGCGTATGAAAGAGGATGGATGAAAGAGGGGAGACAGAGAGACGGGCGGGAAAAAAATTCATCTTAGCCGTTTATTTTTGTTTGAAAAGATCTGCACCGTTAATACCAAATATATCTCTCAGACATTTTGTACATTTTCAAAATCTATTGTCTTATTATATAGATTTTAATATACGCAATTTGATTTTAATAAACCCAAATTTTAATAAACCAAACTAAAAAATTTGATTCTTGCTCTCCCTACCCCACCCAAATAATGATAATTTTAAGAAAAAATTAAAAAACCAGGCTTATAAATTTCCTACACAACCAACCAAAACAATGATCAATCACAAACTGTAAACATCAGACGCAATGTTTCAATCACAAATTGGACAATGTTTCAATGTTTCACCGAATCAATGTTTAAATGTTTCAATCACAAATTAATTATTGACATTAAAGATTAGAGTAAAGATTATCCAAAAATTAGAGTAGAGATTATCCAAAGATTATCCAAAGATAGAGTAAAGACTAAAGATTAGAGTAAAGATTAACCAAAGATTACCCAAAGATAGAAATATAAATACTAAGGAAAAAGCCCAGGTTTGCTCATCTAAACAGTATGTATATTGGATTATTCATGAGATGAGAGAAAACAACTTAGAAAATTTCCATAAATGATTAAAAAACATGAAGAGAGTGAGAGTGGAGAGACTGAGACCTTGAGGGAAAGAGAGAGGTGTTACTTGAATACGATGACAACCATCGAATCAACGAAGAGCCGATGAAGCAACAAAGAACCACTGAAGCAATGATGATGAATCGGTTTGAATACAACCACTGTGGCAAAGAAAGAGAGAGAAATAGTGTTGATGAAATGGGTTTTGGGCGGTGAAGGGAGAGTGAAATGGGTTTGAAATGTTTTCAACTTTCAAACTATATCCAACAGTGAAATGAACAATCTATAACTCAAAAAGTAATGTATTTTGGAACTCTATAAATGAATTTAATGTATCAAGGATGAAAATCCTAAGTGATTCGTGATTAGATCAAGATTAAAATATTCCAAATCCCAATTATCCAGAACACTCAATCTAAAATCAACAAGCACTTACGAGAGTGATTTTAGATTGTTTGTTTTTCGGAATAAATAATAAATCGACACAAACGATTTTTTACGTGGAAAAACCACAATTAAAGAACCTTCAATTGTAATCAAAAACCACGGGCGAACCGCCACTAATCAATCCACTACTGAAGGAAGAAAGATTACAAAGATAATACACAAATTACCCAACCCAGTCAATTTGTCTTCGAATCTTCTGTAACTCTTTCGCCACGCCTTCGTCACGGAACTGATCCTGAAGTTGAATCCACAACTTCACTTGTCGAATTAACGACTACGTAGAATCAAACACCTTTTGAAACTTTACGTTTTAATCTTCGGAATCCACCGAAGAGAACTCTCTTGAATATAAAGTATCAACCTCCTTGATGTATGAATCTCAATGCATAAGTTTAGAACTCTCTCAAGAACATCAAGAAAAACTCTCAAAAAAACTCAGAAGAAAACTTCACACAAAACCCTACTCTTGAATAAGATCTAGGAAAAGTAATCCTAGAAAAAGACCCAACCTGCGATTTTATAGCACTTGTCTTCGCGCGGTCCGCTCGAGCGTGGGTCTTCCCGCTCGAGCGGAGACTTCAAAATTTGTGATTCATATAGGCTTCCCGCTCGAGCATCCATTTCCCCGCTCGAGCGGGGAATCACACCATCCAGTACTTTGTCAGGCGGAGCAGAGATGCTGTGAGCTTGCAATCCCCGCTCGAGCGTTACTTTCCCCGCTCGAGCGGGGCGACCAAAATGGGAAAATTTGGAAAACTAGAACTTGATACAAACTTGGTTTTGATCCATGGATTTTGACAACAAAAGGTCCTAACAATCTCCCTCTTTGTCAAATCCCGGACAAAACCATTCTAATACAGTTTTCCTAACAAAAGTACTAAAACAACTTCCCAAACCATTCTAAAACAATTGTGCCAATCAAAATTACAAACACAACACTACCAACAACTCACAACCAAAACTCAAATCCATGCTCTTGAATATCCTGAAAAAAAAAACAACCACACACAAGCCAACCAAAAATATGTGGAACTGGATTAAATAACCAAATATGAAGCCATCCATAAATAAACTACTATCCAAAGATACTATCCATCAATAAACATAAATAACAATCCAACTGTACCAAGGAAGGATAGAAGCAAAGTAAAAGAACTGTACCAAAAGAACTGTACCATCAATCAAACAAACTCCTGTACCATGGATCATGTATATACCAAAATGAAAACTAAACTGTAACCACTCCCCCTTTTTGGCCGGGAGGAAACAAAACACATAAACACAAAACACCATAGCAAAGAGCAAAAGTCAAGGAGCCGGGGGCTGAGACTGCAGCTGAAGCAAGGTCAAGATCTGAGCCAACTGGGAGGAAGAATGTGCCACAGAAACCTCAATCCGCTGGGAAGTAGCCTCCAAAGCACTGAAACGAGTATCGGTGGTGGTCTCAAGATCGGTGAGTCTAGCCTCAAATATATCCATCCTCTCCTCAAGATGGTCAAACCTGGAACCGACAGAGCACTCGAGGGACTGAAGCTGACCACAAAGTGTACGAACGGGAGGGTGCTGCTCCCCCTCACCAAGATCACCGCCAGCAGCAGCATCATACTCGGCCTCTTCTGCCATGGCCGCAGCAGCACTAGGACCTGCACCAGATCTACCAGAAACAGAAGGAACCCCCCTAATGTGAGACTGACTCTGGGAGACAGTCTTCTTGGTAAACAGGCGTGTAGGAGAAGCAAAATCGTCCTCATCATAGATAGGAACCTCAAATTTGGCTAAAAGCCGGTTGATGAGACAGCCATAGGGTAAGCCAAGATTGTTGCGCTCAAAAGCAGCAACCATCTTTTGAATGATAAGAGTGGCAAGGTCAATGGGACGGTTGTGGGCAATACACTCTAGAATAAAACTTGATCCTGCTTAATTTCAGAGCTGTGGGTTGTAACAATGATATTGGCACACACAATTAAGTTGAGCAACCTAAATTGGGGGAGGAGGTCATGCTATTTGATCAATGAACCGGAAGGCCAAGGGCGAGGAGAACCACACAAAGTCTTAGCAACCTCATCAAAATCACACGTGGGACGTGATGGTACTGGAAAAGGGTAATAGATAGGAGATCTTGCACGAATCCCTAAAAGCTCATGGATAAGATCAGTGGTAACAGTGATTTCCTTGGACCTAACCCATACCTTAAAAGATGGTCCAATAGTATCAATACCTTCCAGATTGCAATAAAATTCCCGTACCCAAGAAAGATTTTGTGGTCCAGAAAAAAGAAGAACCTTAGCTCCACCCAGGTGATCAAAGAAAGACCGGATATGAAGAGACTCAAAGGTGGATGGTTGAACATTCCGTTCAAGGTGGATGGAGCGGGAATGGTAGGACTCACGGTATAACTTGTCTTTTTCAGCGGATGGGAAGCGCTCGGTGTTATATGGAGGGTGAGAGGCTGTCGACTTACGTCGTTTGTGGGTGGACATGGCTAAACAAAACAAACAAACCCCCAACCCAAGACCAAAGAACAAAACCAATAAAGCCAAGAGAGACAAAACAAACATTAGGAACACAGGATAATATTGCAGAATGAGATAAGAGAAGATGAATATGAGGATGCAATAAACCTATAGACAGCCAAAATCAACAAGAACCCTACCACAAATGAAATATAATTATAACTGAGGACTAGGGAAACATGAATCAAGCACATATGAAATCAAAGATGAAAATAGCATGAAGATAATAACATGAGAAACAATGCTATGAACATATCTTATCAATCACACAGGACAGCAACATGGGTAGACATTCAATGTAACATAAACCAAAGAAAACACAAAAACACAGTATACTATATATAAAAAAGAATAAAAACCCCAAATTGAAACCCAAAACAAAACAGAGCCATAAAACCCAAAGTAAAAACCTAAACAAAAACTAAACAATCTAAGGGGAAGAGTGTTAGACTAAATCAAAGGAAAGCTAGCAAATCAAGCATAAAAAAAAACTAAACAGGAGCAACACAAACTAAAAATGACTCATCGACTCTATGTGAAAAACAACTCAGGCAAACCAACCAAACACGAATAAAAGACAGAAAACTGACTCAAGAACAGAGGAGAAAGAGAGAGGGGATATACCTGAGGTGAAGAGATGAAGAAAACACCCCAATGTGCAGGTGAGGCAATGAATCGGTGAAAAACCCTAGAAGAGAAGGAGATGAGAGGCCAAAATGACTCGAAGGGTCGAAGGGAGGGAATTTATACAAAACCAGTCCGCTCGAGCGGATGTTTTAACGCTCGAGCGGGAGAAAAACCTCGCGAATGCGCGCTCGAGCGCGAACAATGAAGATCGAGCTGAAAAACACCCCTCCCAGAACTGCAAAAACTACTGCAAGCCACAAAACCACGCTCGAGCGTGGAACTGTCCGCTCGAGCGGAAAAAAAAACAAATTTTTTAAAAAATAAAAAAATAAAAACACTTAGGATGTCCTGTAACAAGCAAGGTGACCAAGTAACAGACTATAGCACAAGGACAAAAGAATTCATCAATCATGAGTCCTGAAAATTTGAGAAAAGAGATGAAACACCAGATCATGAATAAAACAGATAGTATGAAATCGAAGCCATAAGCATCATGAGAATGCATAACTCAAAAAACACACATGAGAGCTCACATAAACGATGTGTGTGTGTGCAATCCTTGAGAGCCACAAAGCTAGAGTTAATCCTCGTAGTGATCTGATGGCTGGACCTCCAACACGAGTAGCTGACCATCACAGAGAAAAGTCAAACCACTAGGAATCACGGGGTATTTGTTGAGTAAATGCGGAAGCTCCCCCTCAAGTAATGATCCTTTTTTTTTTTTTTTTTTTCTTGTGGGCACTCACTGGTGGCATACACGCTCAAGAGTATGGAAACCAAACCAAAGAAGAATGAAATCAGAATGATGGCCTGGTTGGTGCCTCTGAGGTAGCCTTTTCCTAATGCCCGGATATCATGTACTGAGGGAGAAACCATGGAAGTGAAACAAAGATGGTAGAGGGTTAAGAGACTCAACATCACCCATGATGTACTAGTATAGGTCAATTCCTCTGAAAGAGTACAATAAACACTGTCGGTGGTCCATAGAGAACTTTGATCACTTGTGCAGAAACCCCTGCAACAGTTTATCTCAAGGATGTGTACAGAATGAGATCATGAAATAAATGAGTATGGGCATTCAGAATGTGCTATGAACAAAGATGAATAAGATCTTGTAAACAACATGAGCAGTGTTCATATAAAATTTTGAAGCAAAGATATCAGGACTCAAAAACAATGAGATTATCACATCCAAGAACAGTAAGCCAACCACTTACACTCACCTCACATGAAAAAACAGGAAACAGCCTAGTTACTGAGCATTACACCCAAGGTCTTTCTAAGAAACTCAAATCGAAGAAGATCAAGGGGTTTTGTAAAAATATAAGCTTTTTGATGCTCAGTAGGAACATGTTCCAAAACAACAAGCCCTTCATCCACTAACTCTCGAATAAAATGATGACGGATGTCAATGTGTTTGGTGCGAGAGTGTTGGACAGGATTTTTTGAAATGTTTATGGCACTTGTGTTGTCATAAAAAAGAGTGAGAGTGTTCTGTTCTATCCCATAGTCATGAAGCCTTTGCTTCATCCATAACATTTGTGCACAACAACTCCCTGCATCAATGTACTCAGCCTCAGCAGTGGAAAGAGAGATGGCATTTTGCTTTTTACTATGCCAAGAAACCAGATTATTCCCAAGGTAAAAACACCCCCCGGATGTACTTTTCCTATCATCAGCACACCCTGCCCAGTCGGCATCAGAAAAACCAGTAATTTCAGCTGTAGTATCAGTGGAAAACCAAACCCCATACCCCAAGGTCCCATTAACATACTTGATGATGCGTTTTACCGCAAGAAGGTGAGACTCTTTAGGACTGGCTTGGTAACGGGCACAAACACCGACACTAAAAGAAATATCAGGACGACTGGCTGTGAGATAAAAAAGACTCCCTATCATACTCCTATAAAGGGTAAGATCGACATCAATACCAGAGGAATCTTTGGAAAGGTGAAGACTGGTGCTCATGGGAGTGCGTGCATGTTTGGCAGACTCAAGACCAAACTTTGACACCAGATTTTTAGCATACTTAGACTGAGAAACAAATATACCCGAAGGAGACTGTTTAATTTGGAGACCCAAAAAATAAGACAACTCTCCCATCATGCTCATCTCAAACTCATGTGTCATGCAATCCGAAAAATATTTCACAAGATGATCAGCAGTGGAACCAAACACAATATCATCAACATATATCTGAGCAACAATAATATGAGACTTAGGCCTCGTTTGGGAACAGGCTAATTTAGTAACTTTTTGACTATTTGGCTAAAATATGAGCTAAAAAAAAATAGTATGTTTCGGATGATTTTTTGGCTTTTTACGAAAAGATGTGCAAAAAGTAGAGAGAAAAGAGAATCTTTGACTTTTTGGTATGGGTTGTTTAGCTTTTTGGCTAATTTAGTAACTTTTTGGCTAAAAGTGAAGGTTCCCAAACGAGGCCTTAGTATGTTTCACAAATAAAGTCTTATCCACACTACCCCTTTGAAAATCATTATTAAGAAGAAAGGTAGTAAGTCTATCATACCAAGCCCGAGGGGCTTGTTTCAACCCATACAAAGCCTTGTCTAACTTGTAGACATGATTAGGACATTTAGGGTCCTCAAACCCTTTTGGTTGCTCAACATATGCCTCTTCTTTTAAGTACCCATTCAGAAAAGCACTTTTCACATCCATTTGAAACAATTTAAAGCCAAGAAAACATGTAACACCAAGCAAAATACGAATGGATTCGAGACGTGCAACTGGGGCAAACGTCTCATCATAGTCAATACCCTCTACTTGTGTGTAGCCTTGAGCAACCAACCTAGCTTTATTCCTTACAACAGTACCATTCTCATCAGATTTATTTTTAAAGATCCACTTGGTACCTATCACATTCATGTCTCTAGGTCTGGAAACAAGAGTCCAAACTTTGTTACGTTCAAATTGACCTAATTCTTCATGCATAGCATTGACCCAACTATCATCTAGCAAGGCCTCTTTAAAATTCTTAGGTTCAATTAATGAAACATAACACATATGTGATACCTCATCCCGAATCTGTCTTCGGGTTTTCATTCGATCCGAAACACTTCCAATCACCTGTTGAGCCGGATGGTTCAGTTTCACCCTTGCTGATGGTTTAAGTTCAGGACTTGAGGTGACAGGAGCAACAGGAGTGATGTCCTGTTGAGCACTCTTTAGACTTGAACTTACCTGTGAGGATAGTGCTGTAACAATTTCTTGTGTTTGAACCGCAGCTTCTCCTTGATTTTGTGGTTCAGTATCCAAGATTGGAGACTCACCATTGTCATCCTCATTTGTTGCTGGAGTAGGTGAACCTGTGTCATCTATAACCACATTGATAGATTCCATTAGTGATGAAGTTCGCAAGTTATAGACTCGAAAAGCCCTACTGTTGGTTGAATACCCTAGAAAAATACCTTCATCACTTCGGGAGTCAAATTTACCCAAGGGCTCTCTATCTTTGAAGATGTAACACTTACTCCCAAAAGTTTTGAAGTATTTTACATTAGGTTTCAAACCTTTCCACAATTCATAAGGAGTTTGTAAAGTGCCGGGCCTTAAATACACGCGATTTATGACATAAACAGCAGTATTTAGGGCTTCGGCCCAAAACTTTGGAGGAAGACTCTTACTAAGGAGCATGACCCTAGCCATTTCTTGAACAACTCTGTTCTTCCTCTCAACCACTCCATTTTGTTGTGGAGTAATAGGTGCAGAAAACTCATGCTTAATTCCATGCATATCACAAAAATCCGAAAACGAACTATTTTCAAATTCACGACCATGATCAGTTCGGATTCTTATGATACGCCCAATGGAAACACCCTGTTCATTTTGGATTTTAAGGACTAAAGCCTGGAAAGCATTAAACGTATCAGATTTTTCCCTTAAAAAATTTACCCATGAGAATCGAGTAAAATCATCAACAGTTAAAAAAATGTATCTTTTACCTCCAATGCTTTCAGTGCGAGTAGGACCCATTAAATCCATGTGAACCAATTCAAGAGGACGTTTGGTTGTGAAGCTGTTCACCTTTTTATGAGGAGCACGGGTTTGCTTGCCAAGCTGACATGGTCCACACAAATGGCTCAAATTCTTACCCAGTTTAGGTACTCCTCTCACAAGCTCTTTGTTGGCTATCTTAGTTAGGTCTTTGAAATTCATGTGACCTAATCTTTGATGCCACAAGTCAATGTTACTGATGATGGCAGAGTGACAAGTGAGATCATTAGTAGTAAGAATCCCATAGCAGTTATCAGATGTACGAACCCCATGTAAGACAGTATTTCCCTTTTTATCCAAAATTTCACATTTATTTTTTGAAAACAATACTTCATGATGGGAATCACACATTTGACTAATGCTCAAAAGATTTGCTTTAAGACCATCAACAAGTAAGGCATTATCCAGCTTGGGAAGACCAGCAACACTTGTAGAGCCCTTACCAATGACTCTAGAAGTGCCGCCATCTCCAAAGGTAACAATTCCTCCTTCATATTTTTCAAGGGATGTGAAGTAGGATTTGTTACCGGACATATGACGAGAGCACCCACTATCAAGATACCACATGTGTGAGTCACGTGCTTTTAGGGCAGTGTGAACAACTAAACAAGTCAAATCATCTTTCCTTACCCAAATCTTTTTAGTCTTGGTGTTTCGCCTAGACATGTAAGGTTGTCTCCTAACCCAAAAAGTATTAGAATTTCTACTCTTTTGAGACACCTTACCAAATAGTTCAAAACAGTAAGGACGAATGTGGCCATACCTACCACAGTGATGACAAATAAAAATAGGTTTTACCTCCCTTTTGTTGATCTTACCAGCTTTCGGTAGATGAAGAGAGGAATCATTCAGTTCTACCTTCAATTTTCCCTTTGCTTGAGTCTTCAGGTTATGTGAGGTAGAGGCCTGTCCTTTGTGAGCCGTCGCACCATAGCCTAGCCCACTTTTGTCCGAACCCATTTGTTGAGACCCAAGTATGTCTTCTAGAGATCTGGAACCTTTGTTCCACATGGCAATTGTTGCTCTAACGATACGTAGTTCTTCATCTTTCTGACAGACTATCTCTTCCAAGGCAGCTTGTGACAACTCAAGACTTTCAAGCTTTTCTTCATATGTGGAATATACTTTCAGAAGTTCATTCCTTTCAGTTTCACAGGATAGTAGTTTTCCACATAATTCTTGTCTGTCACTTGAAATCTTGATGACATTCTGTTTTGCTGCTAAGAGTTCTCCTTTTAGCCTGACATTCTCGCTCTCGCATGTTTTGAGCTTGAGAGAGAGTTTGTCGTGGCTTTTGGACAAATTCAAAGATTTCTCATACAGCTTTTCGTAGGCTTGTTGTAGTTCATCACCATTGATTTCATCATTATCTTCAGATGTTTCATCATCCTCCTTTTGCTCTTCATTCTCCTCGACCTCGTCCAATCTAGCAACCAAGGCAGAAACGTTGCTGGATGGAGGTGAAGGTGAATCACCTCTTTCATGGAATTGGCTCAGACTTTCCCATGCATCTTTAGCCTTTGTGCAGTGAACAACCCGCTGCTGTTCTTCATTAGAAATTGCGCCACGAATAGTGATCAGGGCTTTCTGATTGCCCAGATTATCTGCACTGTCTGTACCTTCTTCAATGGCTTGCCAACCTTTTGGTTCAAAGGCTCTCAGAAAAGCCCTCATTCTGATTTTCCAATACAGGTAGTTGGTCCCATCAAAGGTGGGAGCATGATGCAAGTTCTGACCACAAACTAGTTCCGAAGGCTTTGGAAGAGGTTGAGTACAAGTGGTCCAAAATGCCATGAAAGTACTATCCTCGTCTTCATCGGATTCAGGTTCTTCGGGTTCTTGTTACGACCCGCTTTCATCATCCCAAGTCACAGTGTAGACTTTCTTTCGATTCTTTTTTGAAGGGCATTCAAGGGAAATATGACCAAACCCTTGACATTCATAGCACTTGACCCCTGGCCCTCTAACAATCTTCTTTTCAGTTTTTTGAGCAAATTTTGGTGGAAAAGTTTTGGGTTTATCATTACTCTTATCTTTTGAAATAGGGTCTCTGAAATTAGGCTTCTTTTTCAAAAAAATTTTAAACTGTTTTGTAAGCATAGCCGTCATCTCAGACTCTAAATCAAATTCAGTCTCCGGAGGTTTTGCAGTCTCATGAGCACTAGTGAAAGCCATACTTTCTTTTTGTTTTTTCTTTGAAATTTGGTGGGCTTCATAAGTCTGCAAATTTCCAACCAATTGATCAAGCTTGAGGGTATCAACATTCTGAGCCTCCTCAATGGCTGTCACCTTTGATTGGAACCTCTCGGGAAGGAACCTTAAAATTTTTCCAACAACTTTAGCTTCCGGGATTTTGTCACCGAGTGTGAAACAGGAATTCACGATATCACTGAGTTTTGCATAGAATCATCAAACGTCTCATCGTCGCGCATAAAAAGGGTTTCAAAGGAAGAGGTGAGACGTTGAAGTTTTGACCTTTTGACAGAGGTAGTACCTTCGTGAATTGTTTCAAGAATATCCAGGCCTCTTTTGCTACCTTACACGTGCAAATTCGACGAAATTCTTCAGGTGTGACGGAGCAAAAGAGGGAGTTAAGAGCCTTGCTGTTCCAACTCGAGTTTTGGTAATCAGTTGTGTCCCATTTATCAGCGGGTTTAGGAATATCAATACCATCAACGGTGACAATAGGTTCACTCCACCCATAGATCACGTAGTGCCAAACTTTCTCATCGATGGATTTTAAAAATGCTCTCATACGAGCTTTCCAATAAGAATAATTTGTACCATCGAATAAAGGTGGTCTATGAGTTGAGTTACCTTCACGAATAGAATCCATAATACTAATCACACAAAATCACACTCCTATAGTTTTGATAAAAACAAAGAGTGACCCGCTCTGATACCAATTGAAAATCCTAAGTGATTCGTGATTAGATCAAGATTAAAATATTCCAAATCCCAATTATCCAAAACACTCAATCTAAAATCAACAAGCACTTACGAGAGTGATTTTAGATTGTTTGTTTTTCGGAATAAATAATAAATTGACACAAACGATTTTTTACGTGGAAAAACCACAATTGAAGAACCTTCAATTGTAATAAAAAACCACGGGCGAACCGCCACTAATCAATCCACTACTGAAGGAAGAAAGATTACAAAGATAATACACAAATTACCCAACCCAGTCAATTTGTCTTCGAATCTTCTGTAACTCTTTCGCCACACCTTCGTCACGGAACTGATCCTGAAGTTGAATCCACAACTTCACTTGTTGAATTAATGACTACGTAGAATCAAACACCTTTTGAAACTCTATGTTTTAATCTTCGGAATCCATCGAAGAGAACTCTCTTGAATATAAAGTATCAACCTCCTTGATGTATGAATCTCAATGCATAAGTTTAGAACTCTCTTAAGAACATCAAGAAAAACTCTCAAAAAAACTCAGAAGAAAACTTCACACAAAACCCTAGGACTCTTGAATAAGATCTAGGAAAAGTAATCCTAGAAAAAGACCCAACCTGTGATTTTATAGCACCTGTCTTCGCGCGGTCCGCTCGAGCGTGGGTCTTCCCGCTCGAGCGGAGACTTCACAATTTGTGATTCATATAGGCTTCCCGCTCGAGCGTCCATTTCCCCGCTCGAGTGGGGAATCACACCATCCAGTACTTTGTCAGGCGGAGCAGAGATGCTGTGAGCTTGCAATCCCCGCTCGAGCGGAAGCGACCAAAATGGGAAAATCTGAAAAACTAGAACTTGATACAAACTTGGTTTTGATCCATGGATTTTGACAACAAAGGGTCCTAACAAAGGAAAAATTAGAAAGTAATAAAGAACAAATTAAATAAAAGGAAACTAACTTAAGGGTATATGAGTTATAATTTTGGAGGACTACCTGAATTTTTACTCAAATCTCTAAAGTCATAAAGTTTAAAATTACTCCTAATAATTCCAGAATGCCAATATAACTCATTTCCTTTAAGTTTCATATTTTTCCCACATGGAATCAAATGCTTCTCAACCTTCTCTCCCTTCTCTCTGTAATTTAGCAGTTAACAACATATGGTGTTTCTTCTAACTTTCCTGCGACAACCTTCTAACTTTCTAACTTTCTTTCTTCGTTAATTTAGCAGTTTACAACCTTCTAACTTTCTAACTTCATTAACAAATTCAAATTACAGAAAGCTAGGGTCTGTAATTTAAGTGAGCTTTGCTATGAGCTTATACTCTATATTCTATTATATATGTCTCCATTAATACATTTGAGTGAGCTTTGCTGTTCAAGTTTCATACAATATTATTGTTTTTCATATCAAATTTTTAATCTAATGATTTAAAAGTGGTGAAGCTCAATAAACTGTAATACATTAATAACTTAATAAATATTATAAATTCTATAGTATCCATATTATAGTTTTTTTTCAATATAAAATTACCTTTTAACAAATTCACTCAAATTACATTAAATTACAATGAAATATCCATCAATACATTTGAGTGAGCTTTGATGTTCAAGTTTCATAATGAAATATCCATCAATTCAAGTTTCATGCTGTTCAATCCATCAATACAATGAAATATCCATCAATACATTACAGCTCACTCACTAAAATTACCTTTTAACAAATTCAAATTCAAATTACAAAGTTAAACTACAAATTCAAATTTAACTTGTTGTAATTTAACTTGTGATTACAGAAAGCTAGGGTCTGTAATTTAACAAAAAATTTAACTTGTGATAGAAATATTAAAGATTAGAGTAAAGATTAATAGTATTTTAACTTAAAGACTAAAGATTAGAGTAAAGATTATCCAAAAATTAAAGATTAGAGTAAAGCTTATTCAAATATTACCCAAAGATAGAAATATAAATACTAAAGAAAAAGCCCAGGTTTGCTCACCTGAACCCTATGTATACCGGATTATTTCTTTGTTGAACACCATTGTTCCCTTTTGCAGCCCCCTTGTTCCTCTTTTGCAACGGCTCCGTCGTCAATGGGGTTTGGGGCTGCCATTGCTGATGAAGATTAGGAAAGAGAGGGAGGAAGAGAGAAGATGAAGAGTGAAGATGATGAGAGAGTGTGTGAGCGATTTTCTGACCACACTGCCCGTTTAGTGATCAGCTGGAGAGCACCGGCAGAATAGATGGCTTCTAGCTAACCTGTAACAGAAATATAAGAATCCCGCGGTGGTTCGCCACCCGGGGGTACTCCGACGATCAAGTTAGTACTCAATATCTCTCAAAGATAAATCAATTTATTCAACTCACAAGCTTGAGCATAAAAAACATACCTTAGACCTATGGGGGTGTCTCTTATTTATAGCCAACACAATCCTAGTCCCAATGGGAGCCTAACTCCAATGGACTCAGGATTACTGCTAATCTGGGACCCCCAGTGGGATTAGGATAAACTCTCTAAGAGTTTTATCTTTACCCAAACTGAAGTTTTCTCCCAATCTAGGACTCTTGTCCCATATCCAAGTTGAGTTCTCTCTTCATTCTAGGACTCTTGTCCCTTATCCATTTATCTCGGATTCCGATATCTTCGGAGATAACCTCAGCCTAACCGGGATGACCTCGGCATAACGATCAGGACACGTGGCATCTCGGCTGACACGTCGGCGTCACCTTGCTACGTATTGGTACTCAAAAAATATATCCCCACAACTGCCCCCTAGGTTCTATTACCTCGGCATTCTGAGGTGATGGAACCTACATTGTTCGTTCATCTGCACCTCTTTGTCCGAAATCAAACTCGCCGACCTCAAAGTTCCCGGGACTTTACTGTCCACTTGTGTCAAGTATCAAGTTTCAAGCCTTCCATGCTGCTTCAGATCGCACCTTTTAGCCGAGGTTTTGGTTCCATTAATTCGTAAACTCCAAGAGCTTTGCAACTGCTTCATTCACACTCTTTGGTGGGTTCTCGATTTCCAGTCGTCTATTTGACTCCAGCGATTTTTATATCAACGTTCATTTCATTTGGTAGGTTCATAAATTCTTTATTTGCTATTTAAGCTCAATCTTTCATAACTTTTCTGAATCTGTTCACTTGTCATCTGTTGCCTTCTACTTTTGTCTGTCTTCAAGTTTTGAATTGTTTAAATGCCTGACACTGTTCTTGCCATATCCGCTTTCTATTGCTAGCATTGTGTCTGGGTCATTACTTTCTTGTTTCTTCATATACTTATTTAGTGCCTGTGCACTTGGCTTTATCTTTGAACTTTGTCGTCTTCTTGACTCTGATTTTTCTCTTTTTTCATTCAATCCTCTGGCTTTTTTCTCTTTCTAGCTTTTTTGCTTAAATCCGTCATTGTTCTAAGCTTTTAAGCTCTGCAACTGTCTTCGTTCCTCTCCTCCGATGAAGCTTACGTCATTCTGTCATTTTCGCATCCATCGTCAGACTTCGGCAATTCTCATTCTGGCTTCCCTCTTTCTGGTAAGCCACTGTTTTTCCTGGTTTTATTTCTTATTGCTTTCCAAGAAGCTCTGCTTCTTTGTTAATCACCACTGCTGTTTTACCCGTTGTTTCCAAATTATCTTCTTGAATATACATTGTTCACACATCTGTTGATTTCTGCCACTGTTCTTGGCTTGACACACTTGTGCAATCTTTTTGTCTTGATTTCCTGATAGCTTCATCACCATTCTTGATTACGAATTACATTCTTGTCTCTGTTTTCTGTGTCTTTTTCCAGATTCTTGCTTTCAATCCTTGCCTTCAAACTCCGAGGTGCTAGTCGCCGAGAAGAGCCTGGATCAAACTCTTCGGGAGATTGATACTGAGCTCGAGGCCGAGAAGGCTGCTGAGAAGTCTTCCCAACTGTCTTCTATATCCTGCCATTGATGCCGAGTAGTTTTGTTTCCTTCTTTTACTCCTTGTACCTTGTACCTTGTACATTGTCCGTCTTTGTATGCTTTTAATCCGGCCGACGTGCCATTTTTTGTAGTCTGAATAATTTATTTTTCAATATTCAGGCCGAAGTGCCTTCTTTCTTCTTTAAATGCATTTCTCTGATTTCTTCTTTAAATGTATGTCTTCTTTTTTCTGCTCTTCTGCTCTTGTATGTTTCTATACTTAGAATAATTTGCATATCTTCAAAGTACACTTTGACTGTGCAATCTCTTCAGGTAAAATACCTCTGTCACAACTTCTAATCTTGCTCATCTCGGCCTTGTCCTAACACTTGAAAATATTGTAACAAATATTTTCACAAGTGTTGCTTAGGACTTGTCACTTTCTCAATGTCTTCTATCAAGACTTCAGTTTTCCACACTTCAAGTTTTGATGACCGGGTAGTCTCGGCAAGTACGCAGATATTGCTTGAGCTTGACTTTAACTTGTAAATTTTTCTCAAAAATTTTCAACAAGTGTTTTAACCATCATCCTTTTGATACGACCTCGGTTTAACTATAACTTGTAAATTCACACAGAATTTCAACAAATATATCACATCGGCTTCAACTTGTAAATTCACACAGAATTTCAACAAGTGTTAAATATCACATCTAACTTCAACTTGTAAATTCACACAGAATTTTAACAAGTAAAAACATCATCTCGGCTTAACTTCGGTTAAGCATCATCTCGTTTTAACCAACTTGTAAATTCACACAGAATTTCAACAAATATGTCACATCGGCTTCAACTTGTAAATTCACACAGAATTTCAACAAGTGTTAAATATCACATCTAACTTCAACTTGTAAATTCTCACAGAATTTCAACAAGTAAAAACATCATCTCGGCTTAACTTCGGTTAAGCATCATCTCGTTTTAACCAACTTGTAAATTTACACAGAATTTCAACAAGTGTTAAACATCATATCGGTTTGACCAACTTGTAAATTGCTACAAATTTCAACAAGCGGTAAACTTTATATCGGTTTAACCAACTTGTAAATTGCTACAAATTTCAACAAGTGGTAAACTTTGTATCGGTTTAACCAACTTGTAAATTGCTACAAATTTCAACAAGTGGTAAACTTTGTATTGGTTTAACTGACTTGTAAATTGCTACAAATTTCAACAAGTGGTAAACTTTGTATCGGTTTAACCAACTTGTAAATTGCTACAAATTTCAACAAGTGGTAAACACATTCTTCTTCTCTCTGCCCCCTGCATGACTTCCACATACTCCTCTGCGGACCTCTATAAAAGGTCTTCAACCTGGCTAACTGTAGTCTGACTTTATGTGTTTTCTTCTTATTTTCTGGGATCTGAGATCTGCTCACTGAGCTCTTCTCTTCCCGGACTTAAGTGCCGAGATCTTGTCTGCTGGAATCTTGGATCTGCTCGTTCAGGTTGAGCTCTTCTCTTATCGGGACCTACTCAACTAGGCCAAGATCATGTCTTCTAGGACCTTGGATCTGGAATCTGGGATCTGCTCACTTAGGCTGAACTCTCGTCTTCTCGGGCTTACTCATCTAGGCCGAGATCATGTCTTCTCGGATCCGAGATCTGGAATCCAGGATCTGCTCACTTAGGTTGAGCTCTCGTCTTCTCGGGCCTACTCATCTAGGCCGAGATCATGTATTCTCAGATCCGGGATCTGGAATCCAGGATCTGTTCGCTTGAGCTCTTCTATACTTGACTGTCATCTCCTTGTGAGCGCTCATGTTCCCTGTCTTTGCATCCCTTCTGGAAGGGTCTTCGTTCCTCCGCAGGTATCTATCCTTCCATATCTGGAGGTCATCTTTGTTGTCGTATCTGCTTTGATCTGTTGTCTTTGGTGCGTCACCTTCCTGGCCGGCGTCTTTCACTCCGTGACTCTGGTCACAAGTTTCTATGTTGCGGTCATCCCCTTTAACGTTGAGGTCGATAGGTCTCCCATTCTCAGCAGGAGCATTGTCTCCAATCTGATCGTTTTGTCCGTCATTGGCCATCTATTCTTCTTTCCTTCCCACAGACGGTGCCAAATTGTGTGAGTGATTTTCTGACCACACTGCCCGTTTAGTGATCAACTGGAGAGCACCGGCAAAATAGATGGCTTCTAGCTAACCTGTAACAGAAATATAAGAATCTCGCGGTGGTTCGCCACCCGGGGGTACTCCGACGATCAAGTCAGTACTCAATATCTCTCAAAGATAAATCAATTTATTCAACTCACAAGCTTGAGCATAAAAACCATACCTTAGACCCATGGGGGTGCCTCTTATTTATAGCCAACTCAATCCTAGTCCTAATGGGAGCCTAACTCCAATGGACTCAGGATTACTGCTAATCTGGGACCCCTAGTGGGATTAGGATAAACTCTCTAAGAGTTTTATCTTTACCCAAACTGAAGTTTTCTCCCAATCTAGGACTCTTGTCCCATATCCAAGTTGAGTTCTCTCTTCATTCTAGGACTCTTGTCCCTTATCCATTTATCTCGGATTCCGATATCTTCGGAGATAACCTCGGCCTAACCGGGATGACCTCGGCATAACGATCAGGACACGTGGCATCTCGGCTGACACGTCGGCGTCACCTTGCCACATGTTGGTACTCAAAAAATATATCCCCACAGAGAGAATGGGCTCCGACAGGGAAGGTTGGGCTCTGATGGAGAGAAGAGAGAGAGAGAGAGGAGAGAGAGAGAGAGAGAGAGGGGGGGGCTGCGTGTTTTCAAAATTTGAAATCAAAAAGAGATAAATGGGAGAGACAAATGGGAGTGAGAGAGAGTGAGAGGCGTCTGTTGAAAATGAGAGACAAATGGGGTGAGATATTTTGAGCCCTTAGATTAAATGAATCTAATGATCCAAATTTTGACACAGGTATAAGAGTCACATCAGGATTCAAAAACCGAGCTTCCTTATTATATAGATTTTATGGACAATTTACTGTTTCAAATAATTTTTGAGCTCTTAACAACTTGGTGAACTGAAAATTCACATCAAATAAATTTGACAATATGAATGTTCACATTGATAGTATGAATGTTCATATCATGAAATATTCATAATGTCAATGTGAACATTAATGCACATTTCACCCGATTATTATTAGTGGTATTTTGATAAGTATGTCATCCATAGGACTTATTGAAACATAAAAAGATAATTTAGATTAAGTGGAACATAAGTAAGTAAAAAGAGATTTATGAATAAATGCCCCAAATAATTCTTAATTATATTATATATTTTAGATCAAATTTTAATTACATTTTTTTTTATTAACATTTTAATCTAATTTTAAGTTTGGAGAAGATGAGATAAAATTATCTTTTCGTTGTGTTAATTTCACTTAATTGTTTTTTTAAAATAAGTTCAATCTAAAATATGATATAATGTAATATGCCTTCCGTTAGTTTGAATGAAAAAAAATTAATAGTGATATTTTAATTCAAAATCACATGGGAGTTATCTGATTATATTTAAATCATAATAAATAAAGTAATCTGACCACAAATTACAAGGAATAAAATAAATTTTATGCTTTATTTTAATATTTTTAGGTGAGACCTAAAAATCATTTTATAAATTTGGAAAAACCAACCTAATCAAATCATATAATTGATTACCAGTGATTGGAGAAAAGAGAGAGAGAGTGTTTAGTTTTGCTTTCCACGAGTCATAATCGGTGAACATGTTTGTATATTGGATGGCTCAGATTATTCTATTAAATCTAATGGTTAAGAATTTTTTTCATGTATGGTACCCGCAAATCACTTTTGGGTACCATAGTCGTTCCCACTGAAGTGACCTCGTATTAAGTTAGAAATTTCAATTTAATATTTGGCATTAGGTGATTACATTACTATGTTTTTTATTTTTTGTTTTATTTTTATTTTTAACGTTATGCCATTACTTTGTATTGGTATTATTTACTTCGAGGTACATAACCAATCATATCCTTGAGTTGGGGTGTGATAGTTCTAAATTGAATTCACTATTAAGTGTCCACTAACTCAACTGAATTAAAAATAAATAAAATTTATAAGCTCAAACTTTTGGTATACCGCATATTTCAAAATAATGGCTTCAAATCTCTTCCAGTATGTGTTCATTTAGGCATGAATTGAAAACGTAGAATGCATTATGTTTTACGATGTATCATGATCAAGCAGGTAAAACCCCTTTCAGATTATCTCCATTGCAAGTTTAGGAAAAGGAACAAAACAAGTGGAAACGAAAACACATGATAAAGAATAATAAGGAACATAATCAAACTTTTTATATGGAGAAAGATTATAGAGAAGAAGAGTGGACATATTATAAGAAGATAGGATGCTGTGAAACATGAACAAAAGATGTAAGAAAAAGAGATCTAGCAGTGTCAATGAGGTGTTGATTTTTCCTTATTGCTCTACCATTTTGTATTTGATCATCGGGGTTCAAGATGACTTGCTGGCTGCAATTGCTGATAGGCTGAATTGTGTCAAAAGCTTCCATTTAAGTATTTGGGGCTGCCTCTAGGGGCTAACCCAGGAAGATTGAAGACTTGGAAGCTGATTGTGGATAGAGTTAAAGTGAAGTTGGCTAGTTGGAAAAGAAGGTTCTTATCCCTTGCTGGGAGACTTACTCTTATCAAAGCAGTTTTGTCTAGCCTCCCAGTGTACTATCTTTCACTATTTAAGATGCCTGAAGGAGTGGCTAAAGAGTTGGACAAGATTCAAGCTGCTGTTCTTTGGGGAGGATCTGTGATCAAGAGCAAGTTCCATATGGTTAAATGGTCTGAAGTCACTAGAAGTATTATTAAATGTGGGTTAGGTATCAAGAGCCTAAGGGATGTTAATGCTTGCCTACTACTAAAGTGGTGGTGGAGGTTTGGCGGTGATGAGAATTTGCTGTGGAAAAAAGTCCTATGTGGGAAATATAACATTCAAGGCAGCAAGTGGTACCCAAATACGGAAGCCTCACAGCTGCATTCCCGGTTATGGAAGGATATTCTCTCTGTGGTAGCATTCAACCCTGGCCTGCACAGTTTCTTTACTAGCAATACTTTCATATCAGTGGGTAATGGGGATAGAACTCTGTTCTGGGAGGATAAGTGGGCTGGTGATAGGTGTCTAAAAGAGGTCTTTCCTCGGCTGTATAGTATTTCTCCTGATAAGTTGAAATCAATTAAGCAAGTGATTGAATTAAGGAGGAGCCTAAATGAGTGGGAGGAATGCTTTAATAGAAGACTTAGAGCTTGGGAAAAGGAAGAGGTGGCTCTTTTGGTTAATTTGGTTCATAACACTCGTGGTTTGAGAGCTGATAAGGTTGATGTTCTTTGTTGGGGGGTTGCAAACTCTGGTTGCTTCAGCATATCATCCGCGTATAGGTGGTGTGAAAATAGTTTGCAATCTACTGATTATGATATTATATCTAAGATGATTTGGAAGAATGTTTCTACTCCTAGAGCAAAAGCTTTTGTGTGGCTAGCATGGAGACAAAGGCTAAAAATATCTTCTTTCCTTCATCGGATTGGTGTCATTCCTACTAATGCTAATATCCAATGTGTGTTTTGCAAAGCTGAAGCAGAGTCGGTCAATCATGTTTTGTTGTGGTGTCCTTTTGTCTGGAGGGTTTGGGCTGATATCTTTTTCTGGTGGGGGTCTCAATGGGTTATGCCGGCATCAGTGGATGGAGTTTTACAGTTTTGGGTTGGATTTTCAGGTAATAGTTTTGAGAGAAAAGTCTGGAATGTTATACCTATTGCTTCATTGTGGTCCATTTGGAAACATCGGAATGAGGTGTTGTTTTCTGATCTGCAACCAAACCCTGTATGGTTTATGTGACTTAGGCTTCGTTTGGGAACAAGCTAATTTAGTAATTTTTTTTAACTATTTGGCTAAAATATGAGCTAAAAAAAACTAGTATGTCTGGGATGACTTTTTGACTTTTTACGAAAAGATGTGCAAAAAGTAGAGAGAAAAGAAAATATTTGACTTTTTGGTATGAGTTGTTGACTTTTTAACTAATTTAGTAACTTTTTGACTTTTTAACTAAAATGAAGGGTTCCCAAACGAAGCCTTAATTAAAACCAGGGTTGCTATATGGGTTCGAGCTTCTGATCCGAGGCTACCTTTCTCTATCAATGATTTTCTGTTTAACTTACAACAGATTAAGTTTAGTAGGAGAGGGATAGGTTGAAGCTGTGCTTGTTCTACTGTCTCCTCTGGGTGCTGCTACTGAAGTGTTCTCTGTTTTTTCTCTTCTATTTGGTGATGCTGCTGAATCTGTCTGAATCTGTTTATTAATCTGATTTCTGCTGAATCTGTTTGAATCTGCTGGTGTAATGCTGAAATGCGGTTGCTGCTTGAATCTGTTTTTAGGATTTTGGCTGGTTTCTCCTCTGTTTCCTGTTGGTTTTCTTCTTGTTGGTTTCTCACCAACGGTTGTATTACTAGCAGATGTTTGGGCTAGCTCATTGGTGCCAAGTTTGTTTGGTTTTAATAGCTATGCTCCTGATGTATTTGTGTTCATTATATATAATCTTCTTTCGTTTACTGATAAAAAAAAAAAATTGTATTTGATTATCTGAGCAAGAAGGTTGATAGATGGTATTGGATACATCTAAGAAATCAGTAAACTTTATAAGAAAATATTCATCATCTAAGTCAAATGAAGAATTTTTATGGTTATAGAGAACTGAGTTTGAACCACAGAATGAAAGTGCAATAAATACAAAAGAAATTAGGTTTATGGGACATAAGATATACCCGACAAAAATGACTAAAGTCATCAATAAATAAAAATATTACACAAAATCACCTTTAGTAATAGTAGGAGAAGAACCCTACACATTAGTATGAATAATAGCGAGGAAGAAGTGAAAATAGAAATGCTTTGATTAGAAGGTAAAATAGATAATTTTGCAAAATTCCGACCATTATACTCAGAAATATGTCTAATTGACAGTTTGCCAAGACACTTGACTGAAATAAGCATTTTAACTGCTTACTGGACACACCTGACCTAAAATGCCAATGAAGACATAGCTATTTATAGAGACTTCATAGCAATATGTAAGCACTCCATCACATATAAATCACCAATACTATGTCCAATCCCAATTAGCTTCTTAGACATCCAATCATGAACAACACGACTAGAAAAAGAAAAAAGAATGTAAAAAATATAATTAGACAATTGACTAATAGATAATAAATTGATAGACAGTGTAACACCCCCAATTTTTATACCCAAATGATAATACGATAACCATGATTCTTTAAAGTAAAACTGAAAATAAATCCCTACATTTGCATTACATGATACAAATAGTCTTCAGGCGATAATACATTCACTTCGAATCAAAATAACATAAATAAATAGATACCCCCAAGGGTTTATAAGTTTCCAAGGCTTAGGCCTGGTTACACAAAATGGTTATTCAAACCCACACAAATACAGCCATTGGCTTACAAACAGAGTTACAGAAAAATGAGAGCCTTGTACTCTCAACACATATTTCCTCGCCTTTAGTTAGGCGGGATCACCACATCTTTTCTTGCACAAAAATCCCGTAAGGTGAGCATAAAGCCTAGTAGGAAATACTTAATAAAGTATATACATTTTATACAAGTCTCAAGAGATGAAATGCACATGTCATGCTATGCCCCTTTTTAAAAGTAAATCACATTTTCATCTTTTGAAAACCATTATACTCAATGATGTCATGCAATTTCAATTGTTCAAAAGTTAACAATTTATTTCAAGAGCGGTAAATACGACTTTGGTAATCCGTAGGTCGATGTCTGTAAGTAGACTATACAAGTACTACCAAATTGTCATTTTTACTGGTATTAACCGGAAGGCTCGATACCTATCCGCGCGGGTTTTCGGTGTTTCACCACGGACTCTCAAGCCAACTTATTCAATATCATCTACATCACCTATCAAGACTTACCAACGTATTTATCCCAAAATCATTTCATGAAAACTTGTTTCTCAACATTCTTTTCTCAATGCAAGTATTCAAATCAACTTTCAAAGTTTAATGTAATCAAATGAATTGATATGCCAATTTCACAAGATGAATATAAATACTTTTATTCCGATTCATCATCCAAGGAATAACACAATTCCCTCTTCTCAAGTATCCTTAACAATTAGTCATTTCAAGACTATTTCAACGTTTTGAACAATAATTTTCAAAATGAACAACAATTCTCATATTTCATGAAATTCATCATTTATATAAATATAAATATGAAATTTTCCAAACATCCATTTATTTTGACACACAAAATAAATATAACAATATCATTGATGGATTTTCAATTTCTTTTAAAAATCCTCAATTTCTAGGTTTTCTCACCAAAATTATACAACTCAAATCTTTTGAAAGAAAACTTTCCAAAATCATCTTTTCTTCAATCAACGAAGATCAAAACCCATAAGATTATTTTAAAAGAATAAGAGACAAACCCACTTTTAAAATCGCTCAACTTCTTAAATCAACAATAAATTTTCAAAGCTATCGAAGGATGATTTTGAAAATCATCTAGATCATGCAAAAATATATATATATATAACTCTAAGAAAATCCCTACCTCAAGTATTGAAGAAGAATTGAGATGAAACCCCAAAATCAACGATGCCGAAACTCGATCCCCATCACACAATGAACCCCTCGAGATGATAACCAACTTTGATAAAGAACTTAGGTCTAAATCCCAATAGATTTGGAGAAATCAAAGAGAGAAGATGACTTCTAGAGAGAGAAGCTCTAGATCTGAAATTCTGGAGAGTTTTAGAGAGAGAGAGAGAGAACTGAAAAATTGATGTGAAATATCAGATTCACGAATTGATATAGCATGGTTTACTCGAGCGTGGAAAGCCCCACTTGAGCGTTAGACACAGCCTTCCGCTCGAGCACGGAAAGCTCCGCTCGAGCGTTGAATACACTTTCCCAGTACTTTTGTAGATAGGTCAAACTTCTGAAACCAAACATTCTCCACTCGAGCACATAAACGGCCGCTCGAGCGGACAAGCAACTTTGAATGCATTTTTGCTTCGGGGGCGTTGCCCCGGACCCGCCAAGGAGCGCTGCCCCCTAGACTCCCGCAAGCTGACCGGGCAGCTCGATCCCCGACCTACTCAGCGAAGTGGCAAAACATGGAAGAATTAACTTATGATACAACTCTGCAAGGCACAATTCGGGTTGGATTCGCATCTAAAGGTTTTGAGACATTACTTGTTCCAAACACATCGCTACAACCCGATAACCAAAATAAAGAGAATGCAAGGAAACTAAGATACGTAACACTGTTCAAACCATACCAACCCGAGTCCGGAACACCACACAAAGATGGGTCAAAACCGGGATCGCTACAGACAGTTGAGGAACATAAAAAAAAACATTTGGAATTGACAAAGTAAAAGAAAAGAAAATGAGAATAAAACCATTAAAGACAACATTCATAAGGATACATTGCTTGTACAAATAATAATAGGAGAAGAATAAGAACAACAAAGACAAAGAAGGGATTTAGTGTCATATAATGAAAAAAAAAAAAAACTAGAATCAAATATCCAAGTATTAAGAGAGATACCTGTAGCATGAGAACCATGCAAACCTGAATGTACAATAGTCATAACAAAAGCATGAGATGAAGGCATTAGGGAGGATGCAAGTGTAGAATGCAACTGTGGAAGCATCTGCAGTTAGAGTTGCTTGAGGATGAGAAAAACTAGAAAAGCAAGAATAAATGAAATGACAACAATGAGGTAGACTAAAAAGAGCCACTGCCCTTCTGATTGGTTAGGGGAGGGCATGTAAAGTTCCAATGCCTTTTTTTGATAACAATAACTACACTCATCTTGAGCAACATAAGGCTTTTGCTTCCCTTTTACTTGAATCAGAGAGGTAGATGGAATAGGTAATAATGGAGGTTGATGAGAGGGAGTAGCGGACACTGACTAAGATGAAATGGCACTCTAAGTAACCTTGAATCGTGTATATTCAACTATAAATTCTCGAACATTCCCTTCAACTAAAGGCAAATGTAAATGACGGAGATTAGCCCCACAAAGTGGCATAAATTGATCTCTGGGGGTCATAAAGAATTATACTAATCTATATTGTATATAGCTATTTAGTGACTGCATATCAGAGAGTTCCATAAGTGCTAATTAATCCCAATAAGATGTCATCTCGTTATAAAATTTTTGAATTGATTTGTCTTTTTTGTGTAGCACTTTGAATGGATATCTTTAACTCATATTGTTCGATAAAATTAGACCTAAGATGTACACCTCTTAAATCATTCCACACTTTTCTTGTTTGTGTCAAATTTTGAGAAGTTCATACCTTTACTTGAGTCCATAAAGTTGTGTAGCTAGGTAAGTGTATATATATTATATAATAATATGCATATTTATAGTAATCATTTGTGTATTTTCCATATCCCATGTATCGATTAGTTACATCTCTCAACTTTAGGATCGATGGGTTAAATTGTGGAGCCTATTACATGACTCATCTCCATTTACCAAGAATAAATTTTTTTTTTTCATTTCATTGAACCAATAAAAATAATTATTTATATTCAATCTAATATTGATAACTAGCAATTTTTCCTCAGACATGATGAAATAGGACATAATTGCACTAATATTGCAGAACATATTACTATATAAAAGTATCGAACCACAACCACCAATGGGCTACAACCAAAGTTACTAAAAACTATGCTCATGAGCCATGAGCAAACCACACCAACAAAAGAACCAAGAAAACTACCAAGGGAGGTTATGACCAAACCACAACCAAAAAGCTAAGAAGACTGCTACGAGCAATTCATGAAAGAACTTCAAAGACAAATATCCTTGAATCTAAGGTTTCATGGGAGATCGAACTTTGAAGAGAGAATATAGCTTACAGATGAAGGCACTTCAGAGAGAGAGAGAGAGAGAGAGGATAGTAGGCTTGTGGAAGGAGTTTCAAACTAGAGAGGATGCGTTGCAACTGGATTTTGTAATAAGAGAGAGACAAATCAAAGTGGCAAAATTGTAATGTTAGGGTTCTGGAGAACAAACAAGTTTAAAAGATGATGATAACGAACAAACTACAATCAATGACTAAGGTTCCTTGACTTTGATACTATAAGTGCAACTGACTTTGGGGTAAGCAAAATCGACTTATAACTTTTATATTTCATTAACCCACAAATTGAATGGACAAACCAATGATTAATAGTCAAATAATCTTTTATCGAAACCCACTTAGATCTACCATATGACTTGTATGGATCTTTTATTGTTGTAGATAGGCTATGTGACCAAAAACCAAATGTTTCAAAACCATAGCTGCCACTTGGTTTTGAGGTCCAAGAACCCATATTGACTCCAACCCTTAAGAAACTAGTTCATCATAACCAAAGAACTTGGCTCAAGAGCTTAAGTACCAGAAGATTTTATGCACTCATCTTGACTGACATAAGTTCAGCCTCTGCTTATCATCTTCTTAATTCTTGGTTTTAAAATTGTTAAACATTATACATGATGACAAATTATATAACAACACTAAGATAACTTGAATAAGGGAATAGGCAATCCAAGAGGATACCTTATTCAAAAGGGAAATTTTATAATTATTTAATAAAAATAGTTTTAAAGTGAAAATTCTTGTTTTAGGGAAAAGAGTTCAATTTTTAGAAAAAGAGAGGAGTTCAATTTAATTTGAAAAAAGTAGGTCAAGAACTCCAATTAAACCTATTTTATTAGTTATCTCAATGTTCACCACAAAACTCATAAAATGTGGAAAATTCATCTAGAGAATGATGGAAAGAAGAATAGGGGAAAGAAAGGGGAACAAGAATCCATCAACAATAAAGAAGTACAAAATATCCAGCCTTAGAAAAAAGGCTTAATGAAATGGGTAAAGAGGGTGCAAATAGTTCAACATGATAAAGATAAAGAATTGCTAATTAACTAAATGAAACAATAATCATACTATATTTGATTGTTTAAGGGAAAAACATAAAATAATATAACTATATCAGTAGTGATATAACATATTATCGATTGAACCCAATATAATACACGTTACCAAACCTATGGTGGTTTGATCTCAGGCATTATAACAAATAGAAAATCACAGCTCTTAATGAACAATCGAAAAAAAAAAAAACTAACTATTCTAAAAAATTGAGTAGCTAACCCATATTTTGTTTTGATCAGCAAAGAAAAATTTCATTAAAAACATGAAATTAAAGGTACAGGAAGATGAAATGCACTGAGAGAGTTTCGGAAGGTATAAAATACCCCTACTACTGCTACTCGCAACCATACAACCAATCCCTCGGCCTCACGATTTTTAGACAAAAAAAGTTAAGAAGGACTTAACAGAATATAAAATACATGATTTCCCACAAAATCAACCCACCAAAATCAAACCACAAAATCAAAACTAGTAACCCAAATATTTTAAACACCAACTACACTTCCACAGCCACAGTACCCAAGACCCACGCCTACTCTGCAGCCCACACCACACCTACTCTGGAGCCAACCACCCGCCTGAACACCTAAGCCGCTGAACTGCTGCACTCCCGAGGCCACTGCCACACCTACTCTTCTGTACTCTGCTGCACTTCACACACCACCAGAAAACACTGTAGCCAACAAGGTCATGGCTCCAAACACCACCAGAAAACACCATCAACCAACAGCCCACAGCTCCAAACACCATTGTAACTCCAAACTCCATTGCAACTCCAAACTCCAACCTCCAAACTCCGAAGACAGAATTAACACGCAACCTCCAAACTCCAAACACTAACCTCCACACTTGCTGCCGAAGACAGATTAACACCCACTGCCACTGCTAACTCTTCTGCTGCAGCACCACACACCGACCATCACCCACACCCACACCCACACCCACACCCACTGCAGCTCCACACACCAACCGAAACACCGACCAAACCACTGTGACACCACCATACAATTAGAAGAAGATCACCCCTCAAACTCTCACCCAAAGAGGAGCGCATGAATGAAACAGAGTTCACCCCTCAAGCTTCTACTAGCAAAAGAGCGCACGAATGAAGATCCTGGACGGCCCTGAGTCACCATAAAAACCAACCGACCGCCATAGGTGGGAGACAGATCTGGCTTTGTTGCTGTAACACAAACACCCTAAGGTGGGAGAAATGGGGGAAATCAAGTTTATTGGAAGAAAAGAACAAACAACCGGTCGCCGGAAAGAACTAGGCCAGCCGACCGCCATAGCCGAAGGCGGCGGCCGGCCGGCCCAAAGGGAGGCCTGGGGAGGAGGTTTTAGAGAGAGAGAAAGAGAGGTTTTAGAGGACAGGAGCTAACTGAGGAAGTTGACCACTTGCCTATAAGTAGCTAACCCATATGAATATAATAAAAATAAGAACAAGATATTAAACAAATCAAAACCCTAACTAAGAATAAAAAAGAAAACAGAACAACAATAAAACTTATTAACGCCAAAATAAAACTGCCGCAAGAATGCTTTGCAACCCTCAGAAACTCCATATTCAAAGTGGAACTCTCAACACACCTTTGGATGAATGCATCTAAGACAATCTTGATGCAAAAATTTTCAACTAAAATGACTAAACCTCGCACAAGAGTGCAAAAAAGCCTTTTGGATTCTCTTTAGAGAGAGCTTCCTTGACTAAAAGATTTAAGTGACTCCAATCTTCAATGTTGAGTCCCAAAATAATGGAAGGGAGGGTGGGGTGTATATAGGCCTCTCTGTATAAGTTTGAAGGCTAAATAATCGATGCGCGATTCCTAAAAGTGGAGTAAGATAAGATCAACTAACAAGAAAATAAAGTGACGTAGCCAAAACCAACACCATAGAGCCAGGCCAACCCTCTGGGATAGCCATTTTGGAAGACAATAGTACTTTTTTTCGAACTTGCAAGAGATATAGGGAAAAAGAAAGGAATTGAATCCCGAGAGATCCAATATGTCTCGAATAAGTCTAGAAAGGTTGGATAGGTTGTTTGGCTAGGCTTAAGTCCATTCAGTTGCATCCAATCCCAGGTAAAAGTTAACAAATCAAGAGTTCCAAACCATTTCTTATATATTTAGCATCGGGTGGTGTTTTTAAAGTGCAACTAAGTAATAGTCAATCAAAATAGAATGTCTACAGATGTCATGTAAGTCTAAATAAAAAAGAGATAATATTTGCATTAATCTTGGATCAAAATTACATTGTATGCTAACAATAGGAGACAAAAAATACCAAAGTACCCTTAACCTAAAACTAAAAACATAATAATACTGTACGAGCACGAAATAATGTTCTCGTATGATCCTGTTGATCAAGTCTGCGCTCCTCCATACATCGTCGCTTTAGTCCCTGAAAACACAAACGTGAGCTAGCCGGCGTGTGTGTGCCGGATACCTCTTCGATGCCCAAATCAGCAAAATAGACAAATAGACAAAAAGTTCTGTGTATTCGGGAATCAAAGTTGTGTTTCCTCCTCTAAAGGTTTTGTTATAAGCTTTTTATAGGTTCCGTGTGGCACAATCCTAGTAGGACTCTTATTCCTCCATGTAGAGTCCTCCTAGGAATCACTCCTGAAAGATAATGCTTACCCTTCAACACCCCCTCACTGCTTAAACCAAGTGAGATGGTTTTACCTCGGTAGTATGACAAAATGACCGCGCTAACATGGCCATGCTAAAGTGGCAGAAATGACCGAGCTCCAACTAGCTCGGTTCTTCCCTTCATTGCTTGTACCTCGGTTTGGTCCGTTGAGACCAAGCTAACCGCAGTAAGCTCCAACCGAGCCAACGAGAGCAAGGTCCACCATAAGAAGCCCAAATACCTTGGTTCTGTAAACCATGACCGAGCTAATTATCACCATACCGACCGTGGTAACCACAACCACAATTGGACCGAGCTAATTGCAAGGTCCTTTCACTCGGCCCTTTTTACCGCGGCCAACAGAATGGCCCATTACCCAGCTCGGCCCAAGTTACTTATAAATTACCCTCTTAATTGCCCCTTAATTCCATCTGCGCAGCATGATTGGGATTACCCGTTACCAGCCGAGCTAAAAACTTATGCCTTTCAACCGAGCTAAAATGCTGATTGGTTTGGTCAAAAAACGTCTCTTCAATCACGCTGTCATCTGAATCACTTGCTATTCCATAGACACGTGGCTGGCCCCTACTGGTTGAGTACAACTGTCAGCGCCGACTTCGTACCTCTCAAATTTTGAATAGTCCAGCCTTTTTCACTCTCCTTACACAAAAACCATATGCCTTGAACCATTCATTTCTACTATTCATCTTCTCTCTCTCTCTTGCTTGAGCCTCCATTTTTGCCACCTCAGTACCTGCTAAGCTTGCGCTTTCATCACCTTCTTCGTGGTTTCAAATCTGCCTCCTTCCGTCTTCAATCCGTAAGTAACTTAATCCTCTTTTGCTTTCCATTTGTATAGATTAGCAACATGTATCATTTGTATATATGTGTTTTTTCACAACACTTTCAAATGGTTTTCTCTGTAATGAGTAAGAACCTTTTGAATAGTAATCACACCTACTGGATTTGCGAACAAACTAAAATGGGACATTTTAGATCCAAAATCACACTCTAATCGAACTAGGATCTTGTTTGTATTAGGTGCGAACCTAGCCAAATTGAACAGTCGAACTAAAACTTCATGCCATACATGTAGTTTCAGTAGGTCTAAGTACCTCCTGTTTCACTTAGCCGAGCTAGCGAACTGTATTACGTTTGCGCAATACTGTGCTAGAAAGCCTCAACCACCGACCGAGCTACAACTTGGGGCCAAAACCAGCTCCCTAACTTAGTCAAAACCGAACTAAGAATGCTACACCATAAGCTTCAACCGGGCTACGAACTTCTCGTTCCATTTAACCGAGCTAAAGTCTTCCGCTCCAACCGGGCTAAGAACGGATAGTTTCCCATGTAGCCGAGCTAGGGCTCTATTTATTTTGCCTTTGTTACTTCTAGCACGGTCCAACGATTTGTGCTTAACATTTTTCCTTTTCACTTTGCAGACTGACTTAGGTTGGCCAGGCACACCTTTGCACGCTCAACCGAGATACTGAAGGTCATCTCAACGCCGAGCTAAATTATATGTAATTTAAGGCCACATGGGAAAGTATCGATTTTTAGTGAACTCTCCAGGGGCCATAGTCGAGTTTCGAAAGGATCACCAAATTCCAGATGACGTCCACCTTTCACTAGCCGAACTAGATACCATTCCTTGGGGAAAACCGGGCTTTGTCCCTTTAAGCGTTATTTCCATCGTAGAGGCTGGTCTCCGTTTTCCCGTTCAGCCTCTTCTTTGTAAATTCCTCAGACAAACAAATCTCTGCCCTACCCAGCTTTCAACAAATTCATACCGAATAATTAATGGCATCGCTGAGCTAAACCGCCAGCTTGGCCTCAACTTCGGTTTAGCCGAGCTATTTCACTAGTACTCTCTAGGCTAGAACGAAGATGGCTGGGTTTATTATTTAAGAATAAGACGCCATTGAGAGAAAAAAAAAAAAAAAAAAACCCCAGATAAAGATGTAAATGACGATGAATTTTTCTGGGTCTCGGGCAACTTCGAAGACCAATAAGCCCAGATCCCGGGCGACCGAATAAACTGGAACAAGGGAGTAGCCGGTATGAATACCTCGGCTCAATTTCACGCTTTTCTTTATTTCGTTGGCCACACTTTGAACCATACTAACTGTTGTTTTCTTTTTATGCAGATTTGGACCATCTAAAGTCGCAGTATAGTTATCCTAACCTTGACGCCCTCCGTGCCGCACTAAGATATCCCAATCGAAGTTGGGCTGAGCTACTCAACTTTGAGTTGACCTACAGATACAGCAGCAGGAGGAAGACCAGGGTGACAGACTTCCTCTTGGAACCCTCACCAGAACCTGATCCAACACTTCCACAAATCAACCTTATTCCATTAACTGCAGAACAAGAGATGGCCAAGAAGAGAGCAGTAAGGGCCCTAATCACCGAAACAAATCAGGTTGAGGTACCACACGCCGGCCAAACACAAGAGGCCATGGTAGCCCTTCCAACCCATCAACCTTCATCATCTCGGCCAAGCAAGCGTACTCAGACTTCCACAACCGAGCCACGCCTTGTTAACGAGGATGAAACCGTGCTTCCCCAAACCGCACCACCGAGCCCATAACTTGAGCCCGCTGACCGGGCTAGCTCCTTTGAGTGGGCATCGAAATTAACATTCCACAACCGGGCCATCAGAGACACAGATTCAGTGGTGGCAGACAAAGACCACACGCTCGCCTTCAACCTGGCTAAGAGCGTGTGCTTGGCCCCTGACATGGAACAGCATAACCACTTGACCGAGCTCAAGGCCATCTGCTTGGCCACCAAATCGATGGTGCTGGTGAGTACTATTTCCTTTGTGTTTCCCATTTTGTGCATCTGTTAGCTCGGCTCTCACTAAAAATTGCTTACCACCCTCATGCAGGCCATGCAGAAAAACTATATTGCACATAAGCGTGTGCTGGAGCTGTGCAAGATGACAAGGCTTGCCGTGGCTGAGACCGATAGCAAGATGGCTGAGCTAAACGAAGCCAAACAAAAAATGGCCGAGCTGCAATCAGAGGTCGCCCGCCTCACCGGACTAGTCGACTTAGCTGAGGTGGACAAACAAAAGGCTTTGACCGAGCTGACGGACCGTTATCTACGCGAGCTTGATAAAGTCGAGCAGAAGAAGAACGCCGAGATAACGGAGCTTGAGAAGAAGATGGAGGACGCGGAAGACCACGGTTACAAAGAAGGCGAGGCCACATACATCTTGCAGTGTGAAGCTGCAAAAGACATTTTCTTCAAGTGTGGGTGGAAGGCCGCTGTGGCGCAGCTCGATCATAGCCATGAGACCGAGGTCTTCCTAAACCCTCTTCCACATTTTATACCGAGCTACATGGTGGCATATGCAAATGCCATTCAACAAAAATTTCTTCAAGTTGAGGACGAAGAAGAGACAACATAGCCCAACAATGCTCCGGTTGTTGCCAATGATCCCGCTGTTTAGTCAGCTCGGGTGGAGCCACCGGTGGAAGACTTGGTTGAAGATGTGACCGAGCTACCTGCTGAAACTGGGGTTCGAGTTGATTTGGATGCGGATCTCGACGACCTTTTTGCTTGATGCTGTGTTTTCTGCTTTTTACTTTTGGAAAGAATGTGTAACCGGGCTGAAGTCCCGCTCTTTTTGTAATTCTTTTGCATTGTGAATGAAATCTTTGTTCTTTTTCCTCAACTGTTTGTTCGGTTTACTCCATGCTTGCTTTTATTTTCTTCTATGATTTGCATGAAGTATAACATTCTCTGGCCGAGGTACCTATCTCGGTCTTAACCTTGCAATCTATTTAAACCAGCCAACCTCTTTAACCTAGATCCTTATCTCTGTTGAAGAATACTCAAAGTTGGTTATTCCAGCCAACCATTCTTCAACCTAGATCCTTATCTCGGCTGAAGAGAAATAAATGTTGATTTTTCCAGCCAACCTCTTCAGCCTAGGTCCTTATCTCGGCTGAAAAACGATAAATGTTGGTTTTTCCAGCCAACCTCTTTAGCCTAGATCCTTATCTCGGCTGAAGAGAGCAATAAATGTTGGTTTTTCCAGCCAACCACTTCAGCCTAGATCCTTATCTTAGCTGAAGAGAGCAATAAATGTTGGTTTTTCCGGCCAACCTCTTCAGCCTAGATCCTTATCTCGGCTGAAGAGAGCTCGAAGTTGGTTATTCCTGCCAACCTAGAGTGAAGTGTTTGGTTATTCTTGCCAAACTTCCTGCAGCCTAGATCTTTATCTCAGCTTAGGAGGAGTAAGTGTTGGTTTTTCCAGCCAACCTCTTCAGCCTAGATCCTGATCTTGGCTGAAGAGAGCTCAGAGTTGGTTATTCCTGCCAACCTAGAGTGAAGTGTTTGGTTATTCCTACCAAACGTCCTGCAGCCCAGATCCTTATCTCGGCTTAGGAAAAGTAAGTGTTGGTTTTTCCAGCCAACCTCTTTAGCCTAGATCTTGATCTCGGCTGAAGAGAGCACAAAGTTGGTTATTCCGGCCAACTTTGCTTTCAATGCCCCTAGCTCACTAAAACAACCTTTACAGAAGAAAACTATTATGCTAAAAATGAAACTACTTGTTTTATTGAGGAAAAAAAATTACAGGTACTTTAAATAAAAGCTAAAAATAAAATAGTTTGAGATTGGCAGTGTTCCATGGCTTGGGAATGGCCTTGCTATCTCCATCTTCCGAGTGGTATGCCCCTTTGCCTGCTAATCTAACCACTTTGTATGGTCCTTCCCAATTAGGCCCTAACTTGCCATCTCCGGGTACTTGAGTATTTCCCATTACTTTGCGTAGCTCTCAATCTCCAATCTTGAATTGCCTCGGATGTACTATCTTGTTGTATTTTCTGGATTACTCTTGCTGGTATGAGGCGATGTGAACCAGTGCTCTTTCTCTTCTTTCTTCCGCAAGGTCGAGTTCCAAGGCTATGGCTTCTCCATTTAACTCTAGGTCAAAATTTTCGCTTCTGATGGTGGGGAGGCCAACTTCCAGTGGGATTACTGCTTCCATGCCATAGGCTAAGGAAAAAAGGTGTTTCTCCCGTTGACCGCCGAGGTGTGGTACGGTAAGCCCATAAAATATGGGGAAGTTCTTTAGCCCACTTGCCTTTTTCTTTCTCTAATCTTTTCTTCAATCCATCCAAGATGACTTTGTTTGATGCTTTCGCTTGGCCATTTGCTTGGGGGTATGCTGGTGTAGAGTTTTAGAATTCTATCTTGTATTCTTCACAAAAGCCTCTAAAAATTTTGCAATCGAACTGAGTGCCATTGTCAGATATTAAAGCTTTTGGTATGCCGAACCGAGTGATGATATTCTGCCAGACGAACTTCTTCACATCTTTCTCCCTTATTGATGCTAGTGCTTCTGCCTCCACCCACTTTGTGAAGTAGTCTGTTGCTGCAAGAAAGAATTTTCTGTTGCCGGGTGCCGTTGGAAATGGTCCTACTATGTCCAAGCCTCATATTGCAAAGGGCCATGGGCTAGTTAAAGGTAGAAGCTCTCCTTTGCCTCTAATCACAAATGGCCTCTCCATTTGATTTGAAGAATGCTTTCCTTTATGGAGATTTAGAAGAAGAAGTGTACATGGGCATCCTCCCCGGCTTTGAGGATGTTAAAACCAAAGGAAAAGTGCGCCGACTACGCAAGTCTATTTATGGACTCAAACAGTCTCCAAGGACTTAGTCTGAGAGGCTTACTCAGGCCATGCTACATTATGGTTTCAAATAGAGTCAAGCTGATCATATTTTGTTCGTGAAACACTT
>JAXFYN010000135.1:210000-253735 GCA_036172215.1 Camellia granthamiana
GGCCGTAGGCCATTTTGCCCATTTCGGAGCCCGGTTCCCGGTTTTCGGAGCCGTCGGGCCGTGTGCCTCGGTTCGGGACCGCCCAACCATCTCCGATTTCTCCAGTTTTTGGCATGCATCTCATTTACTCCCTTTCGAGGGACACTGGGGTCTCAAATGCCCACTTCGTGGCCGAACACCACTTTCGGTGCTCACAGCCTATTTTCGGGACCCCGAACTGCGTGATTTGGGCCCCGAGCATTCATTTTGCATCGGTTTTTGTTCGATTTTGGCGGGTACCTCTGTTTTATCATAACGAGGGACACTGGGGTCTCAGATGCCCACTTCGTGGCCGAACACCACCTTCGGTGCTTACAGCCTATTTTCGGGACCCCGAACTGCGTGATTTGGGCCCCGAGCATTCGTTTTGCATCGGTTTTTGTTCGATTTTGGCGGGTACCTCTGTTTTATCATAACGAGGGACACTGGGGTCTCAGATGCCCACTTCCTGGCCGAACACCACCTTCGGTGCTTACAGCCTATTTTCGGGACCCTGAACTGCGTGATTTGGGCCCCGAGCATTCGTTTTGCATCGGTTTTTGTTCAATTTTGGCAGGTACCTTTGTTATAGCACCAGGAAGATCACTGGAGGGTGGGAGGCCAGTAATTGTCTCAAATAACCAGTTTCGCTCCTCCGGCGCCCGTTTTGCTCACTTCCGGGCTAATGTTGAACACCCTAGGGATATTTTCTTCAAGCCGAGACCACATATTTGTGATGAGGGGACATGGGAGGACCCTAAAAAGTGGTGGTCGGCCAGTAATTGTTATTTTGATTTTTGAGCCTCTCTTTCAAATGCAATGTTGTGACCCATGTTCCAGAGTTGCCAAATTCCAACCATGGAGTCTTGTTCTACACACCTGGGAGGACACCAAAAAATGGTGGCCGGCCAGTAATTGTTCACTTCATTTTTGGCCATGGCCGGCCGGCCATGGGGAGTGGCTGGCCGACCAGTGGGGTGGCCGGCCGGCCATCTTCAAGAAAAGCACCTGGCCGGCCTGCTTCCTGCTTTTGACCACTTTACAGCTGTCCAGCTGTTTTTCCAAATATCTTCTGCCTCCGAGGGATATTTTGGGAGGGAAAGTTTGGGTGCATTTCCCTCCACCTTTACACCCTTTTTTGGTCCATATAAGGGGCTGACCAGCTCCTTCATTAGGGTTAGAAAATTTTTCCTCAAGAGTTCATCTCCATAAGCCTCCATTTTCATCTCCAAAAACCTTGAAAAAGCTTCAAGTCCCTAGTCCATTTCTTCATCAACACCAAGCCTCACTATCACCACCTCCATTCCAGCAGCAAAGGAAGGTTTTTCAGAGGCCAAGAACCAGCAAATTGAAGCCAAGAAGCAACAAAAGACTTGTCTTCAAGGGTAAGTCTTCATTTCCCTTTTTCTAGCACATTTTTGCTTCAATTTTTTACCCTATTTGCTTGTGGTTTTGGGCTCCGACCCCTCTTCAACATTGAAGAAGGGCTCAACCTGGTTTTCATGCTCTGCATGCCACTTGCTTTGAATTCATGCTCTACTCTTACTTTTGCATGCTTTTTTTAGCTTATGAGTGATCTGTTTCTGAGCATGCAATATACTGTGAGTGGGCCTATGTTGAGCCTCTCTTCAACATTGAAGAAGGGCTCAACCATGTTTGGCTTCTCTATCATGCATTTTCTTTGTAATTCCTTCAATTTACCGTAAAATTGCATGCTTTGTTAGGCTTGTTTAGTTTCTGTTTTCGGCCATCATCAGGCCTGAAAAGTTTCTTATTTTGGCCTTCTTGTCATATTTTGTTAAGGATCCAAGGCTGTTTGGTGCATCCTTTTGATACCTCATGTTATAGCCTTGTATATCCTATTTCTTGCATGCTATATTAGGAATATCTACATACTGAATTGGGGGATGTCATCTACTGTAAATGTGCATATTTTTGGTCCCTCTTTAATGTTGTAGAACTGTGTTTTTCAGTTTGAGCATTGTGTATACCACTTGTTTCATTATTCCCCTCTTTTCCCCCATTTTTGCATGCTATTTTTGCCACACTTGTGATCATTGTTTGGCCATGCTTTGTACTGGAAAAATGCTAGATTAGGGACTTCCTAGCATCCGTCTTCATACTTCATGTCCATATTGTGCATGTTTAGTAGGGCTGTAGGCCATTTCGGGTGCTTAGCATAGCATTTCGGGCATCGGGTGTAATTTTGCTATAATTCGGGGGCTGTTTTTGCATCATTTTGGTTGCTGAAATTTGCATTTTCTATATGCCATATGCCATGTTTCGTTCGCATATCATTTCGCATGTCATTTCGCATTGCCTCGGTTTGCGTGCCCGTGTGCACGCATTTCGAGGCGCTTCACTTTCATCCGACGGCATCCTATGTGAGTGTGGCTGAGGCCCTCTCATGTTGGTGTAAGCCCTCATTTCATTTCGCATGTCATTTCATGCCTTAGGGCCATTGCCTCGGTTTGCGTGCCCGTGTGCACGCATTTCGAGGCGCTTTACTTTCACCCGACGGCATCCTATGTGAGTGCGGCTGAGGCCCTCTCATGTTGGTGTAAGCCCTCATTTCATTTCGCATGTCATTTCATGCCTTAGGGCCATTGCCTCGGTTTGCGTGCCCGTGTGCGCGCATTTCGAGGCGCTTCATTTTCATCCGACGGCCTCTTATGTGAGTGTGGCTGAGGCTCACTCATGTTAGTATAAGTCCATTTTACATTCTGTATGTCATTTTAGCATCATTGCATTCCGTATGCCATTGCCTCGGTTTGCGTACCCGTGGGCACGCATTTCGAGGCATCTCATTTTCATAACATTTTGCATTTTAGGATGTATCTTAGTTGCATTTCATGCATATCATGCATATTGCATCGTGTTCGGGATAAGAGTTAGCCCGGGCACGGGAAACGAGGCGCGTTTCGTACTCCGAGTGACGGAACGGGTCTCAATTCCCAAGTCACCGACACTCCGGATTGCCCATGATGGAGTTAGGTTTTGTTGTAGCATTCATATGCATTCATCCTATATTGAGTTGTGCAATTCGGCTCCTCGGCCATCATGCATCGAGATGCGTGATTGGTGGCACGAGAGTCGAGGCATGCATATATTTGTGAAATACATTGCTATGCCCCTTTCCTGCTCTCTGTTGCAACAAAACGAAGAATCAACAGCTTTCCAGAGTTCGGCACGCATTTCGAGAAACATTGCAAACAGAGGCTAATTGGGGCATCCCAGTGGATTTCAGCGCCAAGGCAGCCCAACATGCATCATTCATCATCCGGAGCGGAATCAAGGCAGTCCCTGGCTTGCATGCCAGTTTATTTATTTTCTTCGTTAATTTGTTAATTAATTAGAAATTTGTATCATTATTCGGACTGTAATATTCTTTCATTCGGGACTGTATTATTTATTCGGACCCTCTGCGCGAGGGCATAATTGTAATAAGTGTGGGTGAGTGTGATGTATGTCTTCCAACCCCACGTCTTTCTCCCTTTTATTTACCCGCTTACGATGGTTAGATATAGGGCATATTTCAATTAGCATACAGTATGACAGCATGTTTGCATCAATCATCTGTTTTGCACGCACCGGGCTCGGCGCATCATACAAACTGTATTGTATTTCAATTCCAAATTGAATACTTGTTAGTTGTAGCATTTCATATGCCATGTTTAGAATAGCCGAGCCTGCTATAGTTGCATTTTTGCATGTGTTGCATTAGGCATTTCTGTATAATTAGGATTCATGCATGGATTTCTAATGAGCTTTTGTTTTGGCTGGGAGTACTCAGTGAGTTTTATGCTTTAGCATCCTTGCATGCGTGTGAGTGTTGCCATGATAGCATGCTTGCCATGAGGCTATTTGCATATGTGATATAACTGCCTTGAATGCCTGTGGGTGGAGGTTGAGTTACCTGAATTGGGACAATTCGTTGACTGTTTGTTTTAAGCCCACTAGATAGTGGCAAAACCATTGTTCTTCTAAGCCCACTTGAGGGTGGCAAAATCTGCATTTTCAGCCTACCTGCGGGTAGCAAACCATTTTCAAATAAACAAACACGAAGTGTTTTGGTTCCAATTCGGGTGATTCGGTCTATACTTGTTTGCTGCGAGCATCACATAGTAACCTAGGCTAATAACCGGAATAAGAACACACAATGTCTTTAAAATCAGATATCATGGTTAGTAGAGGCCGGTCTTTGACCGGGCGAGCGGGGGTGCTCACGAAGTGACCTTCCCCAATCGTACCTAAGTTCCCGAGCCGAGGCAACTTTGGTGATGACGGACACGTGGCCTTTGGCACCGAGTCAGGGTTTCCTAAATTTCCCGTTAAAAAAATATTTAGGTGGCGACTCTGTATCTGGCAAAGCAGTCCATGTTTGGCACTTCTTTCAAAAATCTGTTTTCAAAACGATTTGCCGGATTTGGACTCTTTGGTTCAAGATTTAGAACCGTGACACAAATCGAGTCCGAACTGTAGCGAGGTCCCTCGCGGACTTGTTACAGTTACCCTCCTTGACATAATATGGGGAATGTTGAAGTCTATTTAGGTACCTTGGAGAGTTTGTAGAAGAAAGTATTTTGGATAGCTGGATCGTCAGTATAAGTGAGTTGATGAATGCACTGTGGCCCCCTGAGCTTCTTCAGGAGCCAAAGTCCTGAGTTAAATAAAGTGTTTGAACTGTACAGATAACCTAAATGTGGACCAGATACAAAAAGATATGTATACATGTGAGAATAGTAGTGTTCGTTTTCCTTTTCCTTTTAGGATTATGAATTAGTGTTAGTGTTCTATATCTAATAGCATTCTCTATCAATGGTGTATTTTGTTTAGGATTAGGATTTAGCATTCTATATATTTGTGTGATGTATTCTTTGTTCAAGGCAATCTAATATACAGTTTTGTTTAGAAAACTTACATCGTATCAGAGCTAGGTTCGAAACCCTAGCTGCTTCGCTTGTCGCCATCGTGGTTCGACTGGTTTGTCACCATCGGAGTCGCGACTTTTCTCTCTCTAGACTCGCGAGGGTTTGAAACCCTAGCCCTCTTTGGTTCGTCTCGCGAAGGCCTCTCTCTTCCTCGCGATCTCTGTCTGATTCGATTTGCAGCCATCTACTTCGGCTCTCTGGTTAATTTGGTTCGTCTGCCTTTATGCTTCGCGATCTCTGTCTGAGATCTTCGTGAGCTCTGTCTGAAGATCGATCTCAGCTTCAGTCTCTCTCTCTCTCTCTCTCTCTCTCTGTGCTTCACGATCTCTGTGCTTCAACTTGGCTATTTCTATTTAAGACCCTATTTCAAGAATATTGCACTCAAGCCCCATACTTGTCTGTTTATTACAAACTTTGTTTTATTACAATGTCGGATACTAAAATCCAAGCCATCAAATGTAAACTCACTGGTGGCAATTATGCCGATTGGGCCAGTGTCATAAAGAATTTTTTTCTTGGTCAAAAAAAATGGGGCTATGTTTCTGGTTCTGCTCCTCGTCCATTGGACCCGAAGGTAGAAGGGTATCTGTCTTCCTGTGACACTTGGGATTGTGATAATGCCCAAGTTCTAACCTGGTTTCATAATTCTGTGGATGACCGTATTGGAATGATGTTTTCCAAGTATAGTACTACCAAGGAAGTGTGGGATTATTTACTCGGTGTTTATCAGCAGTCCAACTTTGCCAAGCAGTATGAGTTGGAAACAACTATTCAGAGTGCTTGTCAATGGGATCAAACTATCCAGGACTTTTATATTGAGATGACAGGTCTCTGGGATCAGTTGGCTCTTATGGAATCACCTAGTCTCAAGATACTAGACGCTTATATTGAGTTTCGGGAACAGGGTCGTTTAGTCCAGTTCTTAACAGCTCTCTCCACTCAGTATAAGGCTATTCGAGGTGGCATCCTTCACCAATCTCCTCTTCCATCTGTGGATGCTATTGTTCGTGAACTCCTCTCCGAGAAAACCCGTCTTAAGACGGCCAGTCAGACTTTGCCTCATTCTGTGTTCTTGGCTCCTGCCAAGCCGCCCTTATTATCGACCCCTCCTCCTCATTAGCTTCAAGCCACTACGAAACCCAAGAGAGGACCATTAGGGCCAGATGAGTGTGCTTTCTGCCATCAGAGGGGTCATTGGAAGAACAATTGTCCCAAAAAGGGACGTCAGCCTGCTCTGTCTTCTCAGACACAGTTCCGTAATCCTACTTCGGGTACTTTCCAACCTCCTGCTGTTTACACTACATCTACTCCGGCTCCCGATCCTGACTTGGCTTCCCTGAGTGCTCAGGTTGCACAACTTCAGCATATCCTGTCCACCTCTCAGTCATCCCCATCTGCCTCCGCTCTTACCTCTCTTCATTCAGGTTTTCTTGGGTCCTCTTTAGGTATCCCTTCTTCTGTTTGGATTTTTGATTCTGGTGCCTCTCATCATCTGACTCCTCACATTTCCTTACTTCAAAATTGTATTCCCCCATCCGTTCCTATTATTATTAATACTGTTAATGGATCTGGTATGTCTGTTCTATCTGTTGGGTCTGTCTTACCCTCTGCCATGTCTGCCGTTACTATTCCTTCCGTTTTTTATGTTCCTCAGTTATCTGTCAGTTTATTATCTATCAGTCAACTTGATGTGTCTGGTTTTGATGTTATCTTTTCCTCTTCTGTCTGTTGTGTGCAGGATCGGGTGTCCAAGAAACAGATTGGGACCGGCCGTAGAATTGGAGACCTCTATGTGGTCGAAAGCCTGTATCTCCCCTTATCCACCTCTCCAGCTGCACTTTCCTCATTTCAATTAGATTCTCAGTCGAGTCAGTTTTACTTATGGCATTCTCACCTCGGTTATTTGTCTGTTGACCACTTACGGTTTTTAACTCAGTCAGGGTTGTTGGGTAAAGTTTCTCCTAGTCAAATTGATGAATGTCGGGGGTGTAAACTTGCTAAAATGTCAGCCTTACCATTTAATAAAAGTATCTCTATTTCTGTTTCTCCTTTTTCTCTTGTACATACTGATGTCTGGGAACCCTCTCCTGTTCTTACTAAAGGGGGCTCTGCATATTATGTGTCTTTTATTGATGACTGCACCCGTTACACTTGGGTTTATCTTATGACTCATAAATCTGACTTCTACCAGATATATCGTACCTTCCAATCTATGGTCACTACACAGTTTGGGTCTACTATTAAATTGTTGCGGTCTAACTTGGGTGGGGAATACTTTAAAACTGAATTCTGTGAATACTTGGCCAAATTGGGTACTATTCACCAAACTTCTTGTACTGATACACCTGCTCAAAATGGTCGAGCTAAGCGTAAACACCGTCATCTCCTTGAGACAGCTAGGTCTCTCCTTCTCTCTGCCTCCGTTCCGGCTCCGTTTTGGGGTGAGGCAGTTCTTACTGCTGCTTTTCTTCTCAACCGTATGCCTATCCCTCTTCTTTCTAGTCGGTCTCCTTATGAGGCTCTGTTTTCTCAAACTCCTAATTACTCCCTCCTTCGTGTGTTTGGGTCTACTTGTTTTGTCCTTTTACCCCGTAAAGATAGGACTAAACTTAGTGCCCAGTCCTATGTGTCTTTTTGGGTTATAGTCTCACTCAGAAAGGTTATCGCTATTATGACCCTGTTTCTCGTCGCCTTTATGTCTCCTGCCATGTTACCTTTCTCGAACGTCTATATTACTTTCAACTTCCTCCTCTCACCGCCCCTGTTTCCAAAGAGGATTTGGTTCATATTGATCCATTTCCTTCTGAGGTTCCGTCTGATGAGTACATCTCCACAGTTACTCCTGAGCTTATTCCATCTTCTCCTCCTACTTCACCTCTGGTTGCTTTTCCTCATTCTGCCTCTTCTCCTTCTCCATTGTTAGTTTATTCTCGTCGCAAGGCTTCTCCTCCACCAATTGTCTCTACCCCTACTGCTGATCCTCCTGCTTTTGACGACTTTGATCTTGCTGCACACCGATATCCTCCTCGAGCGCGTCATCCTCCAAACAGGTTGGGTTGGTCTAATACTTGTTTTTCTGCTTCCTATCATACCTTTTTGTCTGTTATTCACTCTTTTGTAGAGCCTCAGTCTTACAAGGAAGCCTGTCAGGATCCTCATTGGGTTCAAGCTACGGAGGATGAGTTGTTTGCTCTACAGAAAACTAGTACATGGGAGTTGGTTCCTTTGCTTGCTGGTAAGAATCTGGTTGGTTGCAAATGGGTCTACAAAGTCAAGATTCATTCTGATGGTTCTTTTGAGCGCTACAAAGCTCGTCTGGTTACCAAAGGTTTCTCCTAGGAATATGGTATTGATTATGAGGAGACATTTGCTCCTATTGCCAAGATGACTACTGTCCGTACTTTGATCTCTGTCGCTGCTATTCGTTCTTGACCTCTTTATCTGATGGATGTTAAGAATACTTTTCTTAATGGCTATCTCACTAAGGAGGTTTACATGCGTCCTCCCCCTGGTCTTCACCATTCCACTGGCCAAGTTTGTTGTCTTTGGCGTGCTCTGTATAGTCTGAAGCAGTCTCCTCGTGCTTGGTATGATCGCTTTCAGACTACTGTTACCAAGCTTGGATTTCATCCTTCTGCTTCCGACTCTGCTTTATTTCTGAGACATACCTCGACTGGTTTTGTTGCTCTCTTACTATATGTGGATGACATGATCATCACTGGCTATGATTCTACTGCTATCTCTGAGGTCAAGCAGCATTTTTTTCGCACCTTCGAAATGAAGGATCTGGGATTATTATGGTATTTTCTTGGTATTGAAGTGGCTTCTTCTTCCAATGGTTACTTTCTATCCCAAGCTAAGTATGCCAATGAGGTTATCCATCGTGCCAGACTTACTGACACTAAGCTTTCTAATACCCCCATTGAGCTTAATGTAAAGCTTAACACTACTGATGGTGTTCCTCTGGCCAATCCTACGTTATATCGCGAACTTGTGGGTTGTTTAGTCTATCTAACAGTTACTCGCCCTGATCTTGCCTATGTTGTCCATGTGGTCAGTCAGTTTGTTTCTGCTCCTCGCTCCACACATTGGGCTGCTTTGCTTCGCATTCTTCATTATCTTCGTAGTACTATCTTACAGGGCTTGCTATTCTTTTCTACTTCTTCGTTAGATTTGGTGGCCTATGCTGATGCTGATTGGGGTGGTGATGTTAATGATCGTAAATCTACTTTTGGTTTCTGTATGTTTCTTGGCAATTCCCCAAGCAAGAAACAAACTGTTGTTGCCCGTTCTACTGCCGAAGCTGAATATTGTGCTATGGCTCATGCTACTGCTAAAATTGTCTGGCTTCGTGGTCTCTTATCTGACTTGGGTGTCCCTCAGTCTTCCCCGACCTCTCTCTATTGTGACAACCGAAGTGCTATTCAAATTGCTCATAACACTGTCTTTCATGAACGGACAAAGCATATTGAGATTGATTGTCATTTCATCCATCAGTATCTACAGTCTGGCATTATCTCGCTTCCTTTTGTTTCTTCAACTCTGCAACTTGCTGATTTCTTCACCAAGACTCACACCACTGCTTGGTTTCGGTTTTTTCTTGACAAACTCTCAGTGTTTTCTGCTCAAACACTTTGAGTTTGAGCGGGGGTGTGAGAATAGTAGTGTTCATTTTCCATTTCCTTTTAGGATTATGAATTAATGTTAGTGTTCTATATCTAATAGCATTCTCTATCAGTGGTGTATTTTGTTTAGGATTAGGATTTAACATTCTATATATTTGTGTGATGTATTCTTTGTTCAAGGCAATCTAATATACAATTTTGTTTAGAAAACTGACAAGGTAATCTTAAGTATGGCTCCATAATGCTCTCTGCAAGAACAAAAGCACAAACTTAGCACTCCATTGCTAGCAAATTGAAAAACATGGTCTCCAAAGCTAGAAGTGCACACCTGTTAATGCAGTTCTTATGATCACGTTTCCAGTAGAATGCCCAACATAACTAAGACGCTCTACCTTGGGATCTATCAAAAGCCATTGATTCCGAACAAACCATAAATCAAGGCCGTGTCCCTGTTTATGTTTATCATGAACAACATTAATAAATCAACATTTGGGAATACAATGTGATACAAGTTATGCATGAAATCAGTTTCACAAACAATATTCTGACAATTGAAGACAGTATTATACCCAGTTGACTCTGCAGAATAGATTGGGTTCCAATTTTTAGAATTCAATAATCTGAAATTTGAGTTTTATGTTGTTCTTGTTTTTTTGTTTTTAGTGAATTTTTTTAATATTTTAAGCAAATTTTTTACATTTTAGATTCGCCTAATCTAGATGTACTTAAAAAGTAAAAATATTTATAAATAAATACACAAGAATACATAAATGTATTGAATTTTCAGTCCCTTTTTTTGTATTTTTGTATTTTTGAAATTTAGTGAATTTTTAAAAAAAAAATTCACAAATATTTTACTTTATAATTGTATTTATATTAAGTGTATCTAAAAAGTTTTAAAAAAAAAAATGTTTAAAATAGTAACGAAATTCACTTAAAAAAAAACAAACAAACAAACAAAAAATTCAAAAAAATTCAATTTTCAGAAAATTGAATTATGAAAATTGGAACCAAACAAGGTGAATAATGCCAATGTCATATTGCACATCTATGATCAAAAAACATTCCAAATATTGGATGCATATCAAGAAGCACAAGTTGGTTATTAATATACTAAGACAAGTATAAATTGAAATATGCTGCACAAAAAAGATAACAGGTCGGTCCAGTGAATAAGCAAAAACAGTTCACAAGAAAAAAAGTTTTCTCAAACTTCATCTTGAAAGCCAAATTCTAATCTGGTGTTCCCAAGAGGTGCCTCATAATGTCATTGTCAACTTGACTTGAATTTTGTACGTTCAAACTAGTTTACCAAAAATACAACTGCTGCGCTGCAAGATCTGACAATATTCAAGATAAACTACTTAAGAAGTATAAAATTATGTACATAACTTCCACTATTTGCTGCAGATAGAATGGTTTTATTCATTTGCATTCACCAAAGGGCCAATTGACATATCTTTGCTTGCTTCAATGGCCATTCAGTGCAGCCCTTAATCAGTTTCCAATGGAAACACAACAGACGAAGCCAAATGGTTGTAGAAACAGTGCTTTTCTAGTGATCATGATCATCTCAATATTATTGTTATGCAAGTATTGTCAGCAGCAGCATTATTTAATAGCATGCTGCAAACCAATTTTTGTGTGTGTGTGTGTGTGTGTGGATAAATAAGAGTAAATATTATTAAAAGAGCATCAAGATGATGCAAACGAATACAACATCCAAATCAAATTGTGATTGAATAGTACACATAATCGGGCCATCAGAACCAACCCATAGCCTGCATGGTTTTGAATTATGTTACACGTAATCTATGTTAGAACAAGAAACTCAATTTCCTTTTTACATATTTCAAGCAGTTGGAAGTGGTTGCAATGGATAGCTTCTTTGCCTCAAAAATGAATTACATGCAACCAATACTGTAGTTCCCTGGCTGGTACAACTAAAGTTAGTTTCACTTGCAATAAGATTCTGGGTTTCTTATCAAAATTAAAAGATAGTGACCATACTCAACTTTGAAGTATAAACCGCAGAATAAACAGGTAAGCCTTTTAACATGCATGAACTCGCAAGCAAGTCAAGGAAGTACAAAGCATAGCAGTTGGTTTTTTTCCTTTTCTTTTTTTCTATTCAAGCATTAAGAAAACTTCAGTTTAGTACTACTCAGTTTGATCTTTCCAATACTATGATGTCTTCACAGGATGATCAAGCAAAAAATTACACAAGATTTTCCAGTTACCTCAAATTAACATTCTAGACTTGAAAGATAATGGGGAACCATGGTAGCACTAAAAAGTGTACAAGAGAACCAGCTGTCTTGATTATAAATTTGTAAGACCCCAGTACTCACATGGTACTGTCAATATGCAAGGCCCACAGAAGAGCTTTTGGAGTCACTTTAATACATCAAGGAGTTTAATTAGGCCCTAGTTACCGATTCAAATCTTACGGTTGTTGGGCCTTACATATTTAAGCTTTTATATTTAAAATTTAATTAAAGCTACAATAACAGGTTCCTATATATAGCATTAATTTTCATGTTAATATAGCTGGTCATTAACTAATATAGAAGTGTTGACTGCCCTAGGCTTGATTAGAGTCTTGGATGTGCTAGTTTTCTGTTGATTTAATGGTCTTTTAACTCTGCTTGAGGATTGATAGTTGTTGAGCTCTTTTATTTATATATTTAAGTTATTATTTTGCTTTTGTACTTGCCTCCTTTGCAACTTCTTTTTATCTCTAAATCTCAATTACCTATCAAAGCAAGCAATATATTAGATACTGTGCTATACTTGGGGTTTTAAATAAAAAAGCACTATCAATGAAGCCTTTGCCTTTTAATTCGTTTGCTTTACCCTATTTGTGAATGGGTCATTCGGTTTGCTGTAACGAGTAGTTGGGAGAGTTTGCTTAAAATGGACAGTATTTGGGGAAGAGTATGGGGTCTAAGAAATGCAAAATGACTTCGTTTTCAGTTGGTGCAGTCCAACTGGACAGTTTTGTCCTAAGAAGCACGGATATTTTTAAGAGGGTGGCGTGTCCGTGTTGTGTCCATATTGGACATTGATACTTGTCCAAACGTGTCTTATATTTTAATAATTTTTTTAGATCTGGACACTTTTTAGACACTTGGAGTACACACTTGTCCATCGTTTTGACATACATGAAATGAAATTAATTAGAACTTTGAAAAAATACTTAGGATGATACAATGCAAAAGAAAAAGCACTGTAAATTTAAGGGAATCAAATTTATGATACATTTTTTATTCTTTTTGAAGTATATGTTCATCTATATGATATATAATAAATATATAAAATTATATATTTTGTACATGTCCCTCACGTGTCATGTCTCTCTCTTTTTGAAAATTATCGTGTCAGTGTGTCTGTGTCGTGTTGCATGTGCATGTGCATGCTTCTTAGGTTTTGACTGGGTTTTAATTCATTTCTGATGACAGTTTTGTTTGGATTTTAATTCATTTCTTATAAATGTAGTAAACCAACTTCTAGATTGAAGTCTTTTATATATATATATTTGCATCCATAACTTTATTTTTTGACTATTCCTTTGATTAAATACTTCATTGCTTATTAGATATATGTTGTCCGTGCTTCAATTCTATTATCTGATGTTGTGACCAAAATTTGGGTGCATTATCTGGCGTTATTGGTTCCAAGAACCGCACCTTTTTAAAATTAAATCAGCCTGGTATTGAGACTCCTTGTAATATGGATTCATTGGTTTGGGGAACTGCTGGATACAAAATTGTTTTGATTTTGATCTTGATTTTTATTTTTGGATAATTTAAATGAGGAAATATCATTTTCCTTACCAAACTATCATGCGTTTTTCACATTGACCCCCATACTTTGATTTATTTCAATTTAATACCTGAACTTTTCACAAATTGATCAATCAGATGCATGTTGTCACCTTCCGTCCACAATTGGACGGAATGTGGTGAGCTGTCCCCCTGAACTATCTTTTGAAGGGAATATAAGAGGGTTTCCTTACAAAATAAGTTGGTGTGATAGACAGCTCAACTAGGGCTTCATTGGGATCAAAATCGGTTTTAGGGTTTTGAAATTCCTTATTTGAAATTGAAATCAAAGTTCATCATTGAATGAAGAACACGAACTAACATTGAATCATGCGTTAGGTTCGAAGAGAGAAGGATGGCAAGCAAAGGAATCAACCAATTGTTTATGGTATTTACTTTTAATATTGAGGAAATATCATTTTCCCTCCCAAACTATCATGTGTTTTTCACGTTGACCCCCATACTTTGATTTATTTCAATTTAGTACCTGAATTTTTCACAAATTGATCAATTAGACCCCTGCCGTCACCTTCCTTCCACAATTGGACGGAATGTGATGAGTTGTCCCCCTGAACTATCTTTTGGAGGGAATATCGCCATATACAACCTCTCCCTTCTACTATATAATAGAGGCAAGTACCCCAAAAAAAAAAAAAACAGAGCATCTTTTCGGTGGCGAGATAGAATGAGGAATAGAGGGCCAAGAAATCAGGGAAGATTGAGCTCAACTGAAGGAAGGTGAAGTTCAAGTGACATGGAAGACTTGAGATGCATTTTCTGTGGAAAACGAAGGCTGATACAAACATCATGGACTGATGTAAATCCTGGTAGGAGGTTCCTCAGTTGTCCCACTAATGGTTGTAATCAGTTCACCTAGATAGACCCACCTATGTGCTCACGGGCAGTGCAAATCATCCCTGGGCTGTTGAAGAAGGTCAATAAGCTAGAAGCAAGATTAGAGACAAGGAATAGAAGAGAGAGAAAGCCATAGATATACTTGGTTGCCTCATGGTGCATCATTTTATCAATGTGGTTTGTAATGTAGTGTAAGAAAGAATGGAATAGGGGGGACTATTATGAATGAATGAATGTAATTGGGGGAAATATTATGAGGGCGACAGGCCTCCTAGCACCCCTTTGGATCCACCACTGTCAATAATGGAATCTTTTACACAAAGACACATGTTGCTTTACATATCCTAGTTACAGTCTCCCATCCCATCAACTTCTTATTTGGAAAATTAGAAAAACCTAGAAAACCATGAAACTCATACAAGCCCATGGGAGGACATGCTTCCTAAATCAAGCTTCCACAACATGTTTTTTCTAACACAAGAAATGCACACAACATAAACAAAAATTTGAATTGTATAAATAGTTATCACAGTCAACCAACTATTTACAATTTTTTTTTTATATAGTTGATGGGATTCAAACACTGACATCTGCTCCACAATAGCTCCCATATCATCACTGGGTCCAATAGCTCCCAATTTTATTTTATTTTTTTGGTTTTACAAAAACATTACTTCTACAAGGTAAAGATGGATCAAAAAACTAGACTCGATTAAAATTCACTACAAAATAAAAAGGCATATATAAATGATGAATTCGGCAAAAAGAATAAGGCTAACAACATTTGCTAGAAGCCAAATGTCGGCAATAAAAATACATATGGCAATGATGGAGTAAATATGACAGGGCCCAAGTATTGTCAATCGAAATGCAATCAAGACTTCTACCAATGCAGTGAAGAGAAATCACCGATGGAAAATACATAAGCAAGATGGAAAAATATTGACCATGAAGGCCTGATAAAGGAATTAAATCAATGATCAAATAGTATTCCACATGAATCACATACTTGCTTTGACTTGTCATAATTTCACCAGCAACATCTTTGACAACAGAAGAGTCACTGAAAAGAATCCAATTAATCAAGTTACTTCAAGAAATTCACAGTCTACACCTAGTTGAAGAAATCAAACTGGCATTAAATATTAATACAACTATAGTGTTCTAGATTACAGGAACGTAACCTTGACTCATTTATTCAATTTAAGAAACTGGAATCTGCAACAAACCTGGGTACCTTCGGTGGCACAGAATGAACTCCACCCTTCAGTAGGGTGATGCGTACGGTAATATCAACAAGCACAGCATGGAAAGTATCAAAATGGACAGGGCAATATGAATGCAGTTCGAGAAGAGCTTTAGGAGGAATTCGAAATTCATGGACTGAAGCAGAGCATGCATCCAGAGAAGACTGCAAACCAAACCTGCAGATTGTGTTTTCAAACAACAATTTGGATTGAAAATGGCTAATTGATTCCACTTTGCATGTTACAAAGCATTACTAGAATGAAAAATAATGTTCTGTCTATCATCATTCAACAATGAAAATAAAGAGAAAAAAATCATGTCAACTAACCCATTCTCCAATACAGGGGCATGCATAAGCTCAAATTTCAAAATGACAGCAGATATGGATGGACCCTGGTAATTTAATGCTATATCAGTTGCCAAGATATAATAAATAAACTTTTTTTTTTTAAACAAAAAAAGAAAGACAGAAAAAGGAAAAAATGAGCACACAAAGAAGGTAGACATGTATAGAGAATAAATGAAGGTATTCTCTAGAGAACCTATATCCATTGAAGGTCAAAGGCACTAAAATATTTCTGCTCTTTCTAAACTGGTTGGCACTGATCTCTAGGGATTGGGGTGCTGTTTGCCATACTTAGTGGTGGATTGTTATGTTTTAGTTTTCGTTTTCGTTTCTTTGGGTTAGTTTTGATTTCTTGACTTTGTATGAGGACTTCCTGTCCTCCCCTTATTTTCACTTTTTGTTTCAATAAAATTGTTTTGTTGCTGTTCAAAAAAAAGAAAAAGAAAGTGGTTGGCACTGATGAGTCCTCCAAGCCAAGTTTCTTGTCTCCTTAGCCAAAAGCTTTCTCATAAAAGAGTGGAAGGGAATAACACTAGTGCCATCATATGGGCCTAGGTGGCCCATGCATATATAGATTTACCAAGAGATTAATGATTATCGCCCTGCTGCCTTGCTCTTGGAGGAGATCCCTCATTTTGATATACTTTATTTACTCTTTAATATAGTTTGTTTTTTGAAAACATGCAAGGAGATTAATACCTCATATTTACCCAGAGATAAGTTGAATGAGATCATGACAGACAGAAGAACATCCTGCCTTGAATATCTGATTTTGAAAGGCTATGTAAAGAAACTGTGATCCATGTCATTAATCCTCCACACTCCATATACATCATCAGAACCCAAATCAGGAGCTGCATCTCAAAAAAATATTATCTTAGCTTTTAGTTCATCTAGAAGAAATATCAATTAAAGGCTACAAGGCCCTTGAGTAACTAAAATGTATCTAAGGTCAAGAAATAAAAAAGACATCCATAGCAGAACCAAGACAAAAGGCAAAATGTTAATAAATAAAAAAAAATAAGGTCAGTACTTTTAAAGAGCTTAAGTGATCAAAACACAGAGCCAAAGAGGGACCAAGAGTGAGGAAGCATGTAGTGAGAGCAAGAGCCAGAGAGCATCCACCTACAAAATATGCAAAACTAGTAGCACCTATATGCATTGAACAAAATATTGGCAAACATTGTGATGCACAGATCGATTTATTGAATATTGCAAGCTAAACAATAAGAAATTTTTGTTAAGAATTCTGACTAACAAAATGCATAGAGACATCAAGAATTTCGAAACATTTAGATCGGTTTATCATGACATTACACACTATCATTCTGTATTGCTGACAAACTCACACCAGCAATTCATAACTATTCCAAGAAACATCCATATGGACATATTCAAACATTGATTTATTTTATTTTTTAATTTTAAATACTTCGATAGATCCATTTGAAATTATTGATGCTTTTTACATTTTCAACTTCTTCAAAATTTTCACAAATCACTAGTCCCTGAATGAGACAACTCTATAATACAGAGGAAGACTACTCTCTCTCATTAAATGATACAACTTAGATTTCCAAAAAAATTAACATAAATCTCTTTGTGTAAAAAATAGACAAGATTATTATTTTACATACTTAGTAGCCATTTGATGAAAAGCTTCACTGAATTCAAGATGTATAATAATTATATTACCTTATGTGTAATTTATTTGAAAACATTTCATCAAGTTATTAAAATTACTGCTTGAAATCTTTTGCTTTTTTGCATTAAGGCCTTGTTTGGCAACATCACATTTCAGCCTAAAAGTCATTAACAAAGCCAAAAATCCAACAAACTACACAAAAAAGTCTAAGATTATCTTTTCCTCTCTACTTTTTGCACATCTTTTTGTAAAAAAACCAAAAAGTCATCACAATTTTTTATTTTAGCCAAAAAATAAATAAGTTACTAAAATAGTCTGTTCTCAAACGAGGCCTAAATCTACCAAAAAAAAAAAACATAACATAACATAAACTATTTTATAACAAATATCTCATCAGTCAAGGAGCTCGTTTTTATCTTGGCACGGGTTGTAAACAGGGAAACCATAAATTGGCTTGGAAGTAACACCATTATTTTGATGTGATGCTTGTGGAATGAAATAGACAGGAGAGCTTTTGAAGGAGTAGAGAGATTGATTATGTGCTAGAAGGAAGCATTGTTAGTCTCCATGTTTTTTTTGGCTAAGGAAGACTTTTCCTTTTATCTTCTTTTGTTGACTTTTCGGGGGGTTGTATATCCCCATACACATATATAGGAGCTTTTTGTTTTATTTTTTACACTGCATATCCATGTGTATAAGGTTGCAGTCCCTTTGATGCATTTTTAAATGAATAATTATCTTTACTTACATATATATATATATATATTACAATACAAAAAGATGCATTATTAAATGCTTAAGTTAGTGTGCTACTGTAATTGATACAAGATAGGACATAGTGGGACTATAATTGTAATAATTAAGCAAAACCAAAAAGCTTTCAAAATGGTGATATGTCATCACAAATTTACAGATGTAAATCTGTTGACGAGAGTAGATACGAATTATAGATATATCTAGATGCCAGGAACATAACACCAAACCAAACTGAAATAAAGAAGGCATTAGTTCCCTTCTCAACAATAATTTCCACATACCACAATATGTCCTATAGTTGGATAACAAAAATAGATGGATTATCCTTTAAATTAACCAGCTCATAGCAATACCAGATATCAAACTAAAAACATATACAATTCCTGATATAAGATATGCCTTTGTATGAAAAACCAACACAATTTGAGCAATGAGCACTTTGTAGATTGTTTTTGTTAGGTTTTTTTTTTCTTAGCAATCCTGTTTGACAAAACTCATTTCAGTTGTACTTTTATTCGCTCTTTTATTTTAGTGAGGCTATGAGTACTTAGATGTGAATCCAACCTGAATTACAGAAGTTTCAGAAGATAATTCTTTCATGTTTGCCACTTTCGCTGACTATGTCGGAGATCGAGCTGCCCAGTCAACTCGTGGGGGTCCACAGGGTAGCACCCCTTGGCGGGTCTGGGGCAGCGCCCCCGAAACAAAATGCAAAAATGCATTCGAAGTTGCTTGTCCGCTCGAGCGGCCGTTTGTGCACTCGAGCGGAGAATCTTTGGTTCCAGAAGTTTGATCGCCTGCAAAAGTACTGGGAGTCGCATTTTTCCGCTCGAGCAGAATTTCCTACGCTCGAGCGTCAGGCCGCTTGAGCGGCCATTCTTGTGCTCAAGCAGAAATTGCGGAACAGATTGCTATAAATATGTGTTTCAGTCAGATTTTAGGGTTACGGCTTCAAAATCTTCTTCTTAGATATTAGGGTTTATATCTGGGGCTATTTTGCTTGTTTTTTTTTTTTTTTTTTTTTTTATGTTTAATTGAGTATTCAACTCATGGTTTAAGAAGTATACATCAAAGGATTGTTTGTTTATTCAATACAAAAGAGAGTGTTGTTCTTCAGTGGATTCCGTGGAATTCGGGCCTGAAACTTTGGTGGATTCTGAGTGGCTCATCGTCGTGATTCGACATCGACGTTGTGGATTCAACGTTGGGCAAGACAATTCCGAGGTGAAGACGGGCTGGAAGAGGCACATGGGGGTCGGTTCAATTCAGGCGTGGATTTGCTAGGTAATTGAGAGTACACTTGTGTAATTCCTTTATATCTTTTTAGTGGATTGTTTTGTGGCTGTTGCCCCGTGGTTTTTTTATCACAATTGGAGGCACTCCAATTGTGATTTTTTCACATTAAAATCATTGTGTCGATTTGTCTTGATTGTTTGATTGGGATTGTTTTACTTCTAAAATTGATACATAATCATAAATCAATATCTAGGGGATTTCTAGATTTTTCAGTTTTATTTATCCAAAACCCAACAAAAAGGTTTGGTGAGAAAAAGGAATCCAATCACTGGAGTGTGTGTGGGTATGCATGTATGTATGTAAAGACTTCAAATTGGGAAGTAAATAAATAAAAATGAAATACCTTCACATTGAACCACTCTAGCCGGTGTTCTGAGACAAGTATCATCACCGTCCTCCCGTCTCATTGTAATCCTAATCTGATACCATCTACAATGCACATAAAAATAAATAAATTACAAATTAAAAAATCAGAAAGAAATAATCAAATAGAAAGGATAAAGTAGAAAGAGAAATGGATATAGAAGAAGAACAAGAACAAGAAGTAATAGAAGAAATAGAAGCATACATATCCTTGTTGGAAGAGGTCGAGATTATGAAAGCGATGAATGAAGATGGCAATCTCGTGAATAGCCTCTAGCATAGGCTTGGTAAGGCTGCTTGTCTGCTGATGGTGATGATGATGGTGGTGGCAAGGAGAGAAGCTTGACAGCAGCATGAGGTAACCTCTTGGGGTGGTTGGAAAAATGTTTTTGGGTATCCACTGGTCTTGCCATGTTGTAGTCGGTAAAAGTGGAAAAACGGATGAATTTGGGTGCCCACGTCCTGCCGTATAATAGTCGGTAAATGTGAGGATAGTCCTAAATAGAAGTGACTTGTGTATGTGGTTCGGACTTTTATAAGGGACTCATGGTGCAATTCTCTTTCTAATTTTGATAGTGGTTTGGTGTGAGATGGAAATGTGATTTATTTATTTATTTACCTAATTGGTCATATTTTTTTTATTAACTATTTATGTTGTTTTAGTTACAATGGTGCCACAGACTTGTTCACTTGGTTAAATGTATTTCTACTGGGCATATAGCTTAACCCAATTTGATTTTTCAGTAACTGGTGAGGTACCACCATCACAGTGACTAGAAGTTTACACTTTTGTTTTGTTGGTCAACCTTGGTTCAAGGAAATCAATCGTGGAGATGTAGAGATTGTGTTAAGCTTAACCCAATTTGATTTTTCAGTAACTGGTGAGGTACCACCATCACAGTGACTAGAAGTTTACACTTTTGTTTTGTTGGTCAACCTTGGTTCAAGGAAATCAATCGTGGAGATGTAGAGATTGTGTTAAGCACTTTAAATCAATTTTGTTGAATTGGACTAAAGCTTTAGCCCAATGTGCCATTATGCTATTAAAAAATAATTAATTATTTTTTGGGCCAGGCTTGGGCAGAAGTAGAAGCCCAATGTTAGGGCCGGGCTAGGCCGGCCCGACTTGGGCAAACACAAAGTCCCTTATTATGTAGTGTTGGCCTGGCTTGGCTTGAACCCAACTCGGCCCAGCCTGACGAATGACAACCCCTAGGTCACGTTTGCTTTCAGAGGTAGAATGAAGAAGATTCATAGTGAGGGGATTAAGTAAAATTGTATTTATTTTGATGATAGTTATTAGTGTAGGGATTGTTAAATTATTTTTGTATAAAATAAATATAAAACAATAAAACAAATAAAAAAATACAAAAACATTAAACATTAATGTTTTAAAAAAAATGCTCAATATGTAAAAAAATTTTAAAAAAATAAAAAATAAATAAATAATTTCTAGAAAAAAATAAAACAAATAAAATAATGATTTTTGCTTAACAAAAAAATACAAAAAATTAAACATTAATATTAAAAAAAAAAAGCCTAACATGAAAAAAATAAATAAAAATAAAAAATTTCTAATTCGATGGAGTAATATCAAGTCTTGGAGGCCCATCCGAATCCCTTTGGGGAGGTCCATCCGAATCCAGAGCTCACTATCAATCCCTTCCCCATCTCTCAAAACAAACACAATGTTAGTGGGTCCCACCTCACTACCAATCCCCCCTCTAACTCTCCAAACAAACGGGGCCCTAGGGAGAACCAAAGTGCTACCAATAAGCCACATCTCACAAGCATAAAAGGGAGTGATTGAAAGCCATGTAAGAAAAGATGAAATCCTTACAGGAGAATCACACTTTTGACTTGCTGAAATTTCCTAAGGGAAAGAGAGCACTCAAGAACAAATGGGTCGATAAATTGAAGACAGAAGAAGGAAACTTATAACCTCAGTACAAGGCAAGATTGCTTGTGAAGGATTTTAGCCAGAAAAAGGGAATTGATTTTAAGGAAATTTTCTTAAACGTAGTGAAGATGTCATCTATACAGGTTGTCCTTGGTTTGGCTGCAAATTTGAACTTAAAGGTTGAACAGCTTGATGTGAAGACAACTTTCTTTCATGGTGACTTGGAGGAAGATATCTACATGGAGTAACCTGAGGGGTTCAAAGTGAAAGGCAAGGAGAACTTAGTTTGTAAACTAAAGAAGAGTTTGCATGGGTTAAGGCAAGCACCACGACAAAGATACAAGAAGTTTGATTTCTTCATGGTTGATCATGAGTACAAGAGGACAACTTCAGATTCTCAGATGGCGACTTTATCATTTTGCTGCTTTATGTGGATGACATGTTGATAGTTGGGCATGATGCGAGAAAAATTGAGAAGTTGAAAAAAGAGCTTAGCAAGTTCTTTGCTATGAAAGATTTGGGTCCTACAAAGCAAAAACTTGGCATGAAGATTACCTGTGACAGGAAGAATGACAAGATTTGGCTATCACATGAGAGGATTGAGAAATTGCTTGAAAAAATTCACATAGACAATGCAAAATCGGTGAGTACTCCATTTGCAAATCATTTCAAACTTAGTTCGAAGCAGTGTTCAGCAAGTGAGAAAGAAAATAATGAAATGAAGAAAGTCTCCTATGCATCTATTGTTGGTAGTTTGATGTAGGCAATGGTGTGCACCAAGCGAGATATAGTTTATGCAATTAGTGTTGTGAGTAGATTTTTTTCCAATCTTGGAAAAGATGATTGGGTTGCAGTGAAATGGATTCTCAATTACCTTAGAGGCACTTCCAAGATGAGTCTATGCTTTGGAGATAGAAAATCTTTGTTAGAAGGTTCCACGGATGTAGACATGGCTGGAGACGTAGACTCTAAGAAGTCTATCTCAGGTTACTTGATGACTTTTTCAGGGGGAGCTATTTCTTGGCAATCCAAGTTGCAAAAATGTGTTGCTCTATCTACCATAGAGGCCAAATACATTGCAGTGGTAGAGGGATGCAAGGAGATGTTATGGATCAAAAGACTTCTACATGAATTGAGATTAAAGCAAGAGAAGTATGTTCTCTTATGTGACAACAAAAGTGCTATCCACTTCAATTAGAATCTCACATTCCATTCAAGGTTGAAGCACATTGATGTGATATATCATTGGATATGAGATGTATTGAATGAAAAATAGCTTCAACTTGAGAAGGTTCACATCAATGAGAATGGTTTAGATATGATGACTAAATCATTGTTTAATAAGAAGTATGATTTTTGTAGAAGTACTAAGCGAACATGTCTACATGTACGGCCGGCCCAAAAAAAGTGGCCTACCGGTCATTTTTTGTCTTGCTGCCTTTGAGAGCTGGCCAGGGCCAAAAATAAACACGGCATGGTCTAAATTTTGAAAGGAAGGTTTTTTTAAGGGTCTAAAACATTTTGGTCAAAATGGGGTGTAAGGTTAGGATTAAAAGCTCAAAACTGAATTTTTTTCACTGAAGATTTGAAAGATTGCACAGCGTAACGTTTTATCATCGAGTGTAGTTCGAGGGCAAGATGCAAATGACATAATGTAAATGCAACAATCTATACCACGAGCAGTGCTTACCACACAAATATCATAAAGGAATGGAGATGCAAATCAAACTACGTTTAACACAGAAAAAGTGCTGACACCCTCAAACCACAATTCTTGTAGAATAGGTGTATACACATGCATGCCTTTCGCAGAAAGAGTACAAGTAATTGGGTGATATGATATAAGTGAGGAATGATCTGCTAGGGAATGATAATGATTCTAAATGTTGAATCCAATAAGACAAAATATGATATAACGGATGCAATGGATGAAGTGAATAAGGGGCGCAGGCCGAACTACGTCTTACCTAGAAAAAACATGGGCACAAACCAAACCATGTCTAACATAGAAAAGGTGTCGACACCCTTAAACTACAATTCTTGCAGAATAGGTGCGTACACATGCAGAGCTATGCTTTAACGCGGGAAGGGTATGAGCATATCCCAAACTAAGCCTAACATGGAAAGGATACAGGCAACAAGATGGTATGATGTAATGGATGTAATGGATAAAGTAGTAGATGTATGTGATAGATGCTATATGCAATGTGATAGAGGTAGTAGATGATAATAGATATGATGTAGCAATTGGGAAGTGGTGCCTTAGAAAGCACCTTACAGGGGAATCGGCGATGACTCACCTTATGCTGCTGGGGATCTTCCTCTTTTTCTTGGTTTTAAGACTTCTTCCTTCATCTTGTGTTTCCAAACCACGGGTACTACTTTTCTCCCTGGCCACGTTTATAACTTTCCCTATTCTCCAATAGGTGATAGACTAGATTGGTTCAGTATCCAGGATTGAGGCGCATACAACCTACCTCAACCAATGGGGTTGCCATATAGATTTCAAGCCAAGGATACACCCTTGGGTATTCAAACCAAACTTTAGTCTAAAAAATTCCAAACCTTTGCGTTCTAGGCCTCGGCCATTCAAACTCTAGTTTCCACCTTCTCAGTTGATCTCCTAGGAACTCACTATAAGCATAATCAGGTGGCTATACCAGACCGCCTGAAGTCGTTTGAGCACGACAAACACCAAAGGAATTGCACCTTTAGAGGATTTAAGGTCTGAAAGACCTAGTGAGTGCACAAGACAGTACCGGTGAGGTGCACAAAACAGTGCTATGTGGGTGCACATGACAGTACAATGCAGGTAAATGCACAAAACAGTGAGATGAGGGTGCACAAAACAGTGCGATGCAGGTGCACAAAATAGTGCCATGGGGGTGCACAAGACAGTGCGATGCAGGTGAATGCACAATATAGTGCTATATGGGTGCACAAGATAGTGCGATGGCGTGAATACACAAAATAGTGTTATATGGTACACAAAATTGTGCGATGTGGGATGAATGCACAAAACAATGCTATGTAGGTGCACAAAACAGTGCGATTCAAGTGCACAAGACAGTGCATCATGTACCTTATGGAATTAGTGTAGGGTAACTTACCACAAAACATGCGGAAGGTAACTGAACAAAACTTTGTTATTACAAGTACAGACAAAGTCAAGAACAAGAGCAACCAATCATGCAATTCAAATCAACCGGAGTGTATGATCATGCATGCATAATCCAAAGCACATGTATTAATCAGAGGGAAGATGGTGTCACGACCCAAACCCGCCCCTATGGGTTTAGCACCGTAACCGGCCAGTAATCCAAGATTACCGAAGGCCTGCTTAATAGTAAGACAGTAAAACAGAGTACAGGGGCATGGCGGAAGCCAATACAGTAAATAAACAGTGTCCAATGAGCTGTGACAGTCTGTATGCCAAAAAGATTTTTCATACATTTATGCAGTCAGAGACAAACAGTATGTACAATATATACAACCAGTCAGAGCAGGGACCAAATCTCCATTAAACAGTACAGTACGGACTATACAGTATTACAAAAACAGTACAAAGACAGACGGGGAAATAAAAACACCCCTAAGCCATAGCTTGGCAGGCTCGGAACCTCGCAGTGAGGCACAGTGGTTGGCTTGACAAAACTGGAGTTTACCCTGACGCTCCTAGCTACGGTCTGGTGCCTGTACACCTACATATATATATGAGCAGTGAGCTAAAGCCCAATGAATAACATAAAGCGTAAAGGGGTTTAGAATGAATGTCCTTACAGTAATGAAAACAGTTCATTTCAATTAGTATATCAGTTGTTCAGTACAGTAAACGGTCATATGTGGTACATCCGTTAGCATAACAGTACGGTAAGCAGTAGGTCTCAAGGACCGGACAGTAATGATGGCCATCAATTAGTAAACAGTAGTGGTTCCACGAGGGAACCGACAGAGATCTCTGTAACAGTAACAGTAAACAGTAGGTGCTAAGGATGCCACAATACAGTTCAGAATATAGAACATACATTCATTCAGTAAACAATATCAGTTCAGTAAGCAGTTCAGTTCAGTAGTCAGAAGATAATCATTTTAAACATATCTTTACACAATTGTTACTCACAGAGTTCTGGGCTACAGTAAGCTAGAGCGCGTCTCCCTGGAATGCCAACCCCATACAGTACAGAATGAACACACACTAAGCTACACAATTGGGAAAGACAATAATTTAATCCCTAATTTGCCTTGGTGTGTTCTACATCTTTATCCTCATCAAGATGTCTTAAACTAGGCCTAAGAATGCCTAGGATGGAATGAGGATGCAATGATGTATTCAGAAAAAATTTTCAGAATTTTCAGTAAAACAGGGTCCCACTTGAGCGTAACTCACTCCGCTCGAGCGGTCATGCAGACAAAGGTTCCCGCTCGAGCGTCACTTACCCCGCTCGAGCGGTCTGCAAAACATGCCAAAAGTACTGGATAGGTGAAAATCACGCTCGATAGCCGCTCGAGCGTAAGACACAAGGTCCCGCTCAAGCGTCCAATACCCCGCTCGAGCGGACAGCAAGACAATGCAAAGTACTGGGAGCACGAATTTCCCGCTCGAGCGCCACATCCACCGCTCGAGCGGGAGTCCAAAATCTGGAATTTCCAGATTTGAACTTCCGAGCTCAAACCAAGTTCCAAAGTATCAAAATCAATCCTCTTGGGCTAAATTTCTGGAAAACATTTGTAAACTCATAGAACAACATATTTCAAAGGTCAATTTTGAGAAATCAAAGCCCAAGGGTGTTTAATTCAAACCCAATTCCAAACTAATTTCCATGAACATGCTATAAACATGACATGCATGAACTTTAAACAATTTTCAAGCTTCAATGCTAGCTCAAATGAGCCAATTCTTTTCAAAGCAAGATGAAATCATGGTCCATCACATAAATATGAACATGCATGCAAGATTTCCGTGAAATCAAACCTCATAATGCAAGGATAAACACATGCATGCATGAATTCTAACTCGAATCAACATGTGAAGCTATTTCATGACTCAATTCACCAAATTTGACATGAATCATGCAAGAACAAGCTCTAACCATAAACAAGAGGGTAATTACACTACCTTAGGTCTTGAATTAGAGGTATGGAGGCTCAATGTTGCAATCTTCCTACAATTTCTTCCAATTTCCAAGCAATTAACAAGTTGAACTCAATCTCTCACTTTCTCTCTCTCTATGGTCGGTTGCTCTCAAGAAATGAGGCTGAGGAAAAGTTTTGGTTCAATGTGTGCAGGCCTCTAAATGTGTGAGGTAGTGGCCACTAAGTGGCATTTTGGCAATTAAGTCCACTAATGCAATTTATCAATATTTAATCTAATTAATCATACAAAATCACCTTTCAATTAAATATGCCATAAAATCACATAAATTATGATGAATACAGAACATTAGGCAATTTCAGATTCGGCCGCCGATAAGGCCTTCAATTAGCAGTTTAAACGTAAAGCATGGACAGATAGTCAAACAGTCAAACAGATAAAACGCAATTCAACGCAATTCAAACAGATACAGGCAATCAATTCAGTTTCAGATTTCAGTCAGTCAATTTAGTAATTCAGTCAGTTCAATCACTTATCATAATCATTCTCAGTTTATCAGTATTCGGTAATCAATCAGTCATTAGTCGATAAACAGTATGAGGATTGTTACAGATGGCAATCTCAAGAGAGTTTTGAAATGGTTGGAGACAACTTTTAAAAGCTGAATCGTATCAAAATCATCATGGAGGTGAGCTACCCTAACCCAGGGAAAAGTTCCCAACAAATGGCTTGAGCAGATTGAGAGAAAGGTTGGGTTCATGCCCCTTCTTCAATGGATGACCCGATCAAATGTACTGAAAATTGCCCCTAGTGTCCAGTTACTGGCCACATTTTTTTTAACATTATGCAGGCACATGTGATGGAGATTATTAGATCCTAAAACGGTTTCCAACCAATTAGACTCATGCTTCTCTTCTGTCCCAGCATGTTGAGAATTTCGTCCAGTCTCCTCCAAAGTCGTGACGAATTCCTCACATACACTTTGCAATGATCATGGACTCGATGCCCCTTGTATGGGCACTCTCAGTTTGTATATGAATTCCACACATGGAGTTATTTCTGAGTTTGGAGCAAACATTCATGTGTGGAATTTTGACCATGCCAATCTGTTGAACGTTGAGCGACAGATATGCTAGGGTGGCTCGATGAAGAGCACAGACCGAGACAAATACTAGGCATGACACAATAGACCTTACAACTGACCCGAAAGCAAAAAAAGACTCAAGGTGATTGATCATTCATAGTGCCCCTAGTATTATTTATGTTCCCTTTAGAACTCAATTTTGCAAAACTCGATTTTCGATTATTTTTTTGCTCAAGTTAGAGATTCTAAATATAAGTTCAAGTATTGAAAATTGCTCTACTTGTTTGATTCAAGCTAGTTCTTCACTTACCCAACGCAAGTATGCGATATGCGTAGCAGTCGTATAGGTCATGGATTGATGCGAAGCTGACAACGTGAATTGGGAAGGTAATCGGGTCAACATGGATGAGATGGATATGGTTGAGATCGAACTTCAAGATGAAGTTGCCTACGTATCCCAATAATGGGAATCAAGTCAACGTAGTTCATGGCTGAGGTTCACTCGGGTGTTGACATTCTCATTTTTGCGTCTTAACTTTTGCTAAAGTTGCCCCTTTTAGGTTTCAACCTTGTGAACTCTATTTATTTGATTTCTCATTTTTCATGCTCTAACTTTTGCCTAGGTCGCCTTTTTGGTTTTTTCGGCCTTAGTGAGCCTCTCAAGAATAGCGTTACAACATTTGCAGTGAATTTGATCAATAGTCATCCTTGCCCTAACACTGGAACTGGCTTCACCTTGATTTGAGCTTGGTTCTCCATTCTCTTATGCATGTCTTCTTCCTTTCTTTTGCTCCATTTTCAGAGTTGGTTCTTCTTGCAATGTGGTACCTTTTCGCATTGGCTTCTCTGAATTTAGACAAAAGTTCCCTTCCTCACAGCTGATTGGATTTCATTTTAACGAATACCCTTGTCTTGATGGTTGACTTCTTTCCTTTTTCTTTTTTCTTTTTATCTTTTTCTTTTTTCTTTTTTTCTTTTTTCCTTCTCTTTTTGGTTTCTTTTATCTATTTCGTTTTGAAGCAATGAAAACACCAAGGGGAGAAATTCTATGATTGTGAGGTCTGAAAGCTGTCTTGTGCTTGCCAAAATGATTGCCTAAAAGTGAAGAGAATCCCTAGGACAGTGTAGACTACCTCGCACAATTCTAAACCTATCTTCACAAGTTTGCAAAAGAAACAACTTAAAATTTTGAAATCATGAAAAACTTTGCGCCAATAATTCAGAATCCACTCAAACCATTTGGGGGATCATTCTCAATACTCGAGCTTATTAACGGAATCTCATTCAAAAAACAAATTCGAAGAATTTTTTATTTTAAAAAGGTCACACATGCATTACCGTAGGCATAATAAAATTATCAAAACCTTGACTCCCGCTTTCTTATTGAAAAAAAAAAAAAGACCTAAGGGTACACGAGCGCCTCAAAGGAAGAGACTCAACTAACACGACAACGCAAGAAATACAAAGAAAATAAAACTCTAAACTCGATACGCAACTCAACTATTTACAGGACACAACTTAAAACAAAATCAACTTTCTTGAGACAATAGGTTTTCACTCTTCAAGTCCATCTGCAAAATTCATGAAAAACTTCAAGTAGCCTCTGGGAGGGTCCAAACCTGCATTCAATTCAATATTACTAACATCCACACCCAGTAGGATTGATTTCATACTTTCAAATTGAGTCTCACAGATTGAGCCTCGCAATTACCGAGGTTGTCCCCACACATCTCCTTGACCGTACTGGCTGGGGTCAAGGTTGGTTGTTGGCAAGCCATGGATGAGATTTATGTTATGGAATGGCAATCTATTGCAGTCAGGGAGAGGTTTATTGACAAGTTTGGGATTTTCAAGTGGGGTGATGACCTTATTGTCAATCAAGTCTTGAATTTCGTAGCGAAGGCGAAAGTAATGGTCAGTATGGTGACCGTACTGTTGATGGAATATGCAATATTGGGTAGGGTCATGTCTAGGTGGGAGAGGGTTAGGGAGAGGTTTAGGATCGAGAGGTTTGAGATACCCTTTCTCCATTGGTACCTTCAAGGTTAGGCTCATGTGGAGATGGGTGAAGGTTCATTTTTAGGAGGAGGAAACATCAGTGTTAGAAACATTGGCAAATGGGTTGACGGGTGTTTGCTAGGTATTCATGGGTTTGGAATTGGAATCAGGATGGGTGTTTCTAGTAAAGCATCCATTTTCATGGCTTACCCCTCGATTCAAAATGCTACCAACCTGAGTGATAAAAGGGTCATCCGCATTTGACCTTCAAAGTCTCAATAGCCCACTGAAGATGTGCATAAGGATCAATGCTTCCTCGGCCTTGTTTTTGCCACTTGATTCAGCTTGGCCAAGGGATTGGGTGGCTATATTGAAGCGAGGCCCAATTGTTGTTGATATGTCATAACCCAGACTTAAGATAATTTTGGGTTGGCCCTTTCTAACTGCAACTCGCTCCAAGATTGGGGAGTTTTTTGACGTGAACCTTTTGACATATGATGTGGTCGATGATGGAGCCAAGACCCCAAAGGCTAAATTTGTTATAGTTCTCTGAAGATCTTCAATCATGCTCAACAGCTCAGAAGTAGCGGGTTCGGCCATTAGTGCCCACAATGTATTTGAACCAACTTGGTCTTAATGAATTGGTTGGGTTGGACTCTTTGGAGTAGGTTGGACTGGAATTGGGCTATTGTGGAGTTCGAGTTCAAGTTTTGGGATTTGAGATGATTGGGGTTCAAGTGCATCCATCATGCACAAGTCCGTACTTTCTGGAATGAACACCTCTGACTTGGGTAAATAGGCTGGGGTGATATGTATACTGGGGTCAAAGGTAGGAGATAGTGTATGGATGAGGTTAAGGTGAGGAGGAGATACTTGGTCATGGATGGGAAATGGGTTGGTGGTAACATTGTGTAGCTTGCTTTTTGTGATACTTTCGGATATGACTAGCCCTACAGTTCGGACTCCCGTAGTTTTGAATCTGATTCCACAAGTGCAATGTGAAATAGATAAACATAAATGAGTCCAAATCCAACAATTCTTTTGGAAAATCGATTTTGAATCAAAATGCCAAAAATGGACTGCTTTGCCAAATTACAGAATCGCCACCTAAATATTTTTTTTGAGAAATTTAGAAATCCAAGACTCATGCCAAAGGCCACTTATTCATCATCACCAAAGTGTCTCGGCTTGGGAACTTAGGTACAAGAGGGGTAGGTCATGAATTGAGCATCCCACTCGCCCGATCAAAGATCGGCTTCTACTAATCATGATGTGATTCTTATTTATATTATATGCTCTTGTTCCGATTATTAGGCTATTTTACTATGTATTGCACACAAGTATAGACTAATTTGCAAAAGTTGGAACACTTTGATTTCATGTTTGTTTTGAAAAGGGTTTGAATATATACCACTTTAAAAACGTGATCTCATATGTACATTCATCGAAACATTCCAATTTGAGCAATTAGCCTTCATCTACAAGCATTCAAACAAGTATATCACCTAAGCACTTAGCCTCATGGAAAAGATACTTGATATGGTAATAATCGCACGCATACAATACGCTAAAGCAATAAATGCTCACCTAGTACTCCAAGGCAAGCCAAAAGAAATAAAATAGTTAGAAAAAATGCATGATCCGAATGATGCAAAATGACTAATGCAATGCATGTGATATGCAATTAATAGGCTCAGCTACTAGCATGACATATGAATCACTTTGATAGCATGCAGTTTAAGCACGTTTTCAAAGAAGCAATAAGCAACAATGCTTTTTAGAATGATGAGCCGCACTTTTATGCATGTAAGACAAATGGATGTAAATCATAGAAAATGCTAAATGAAACATGATGTAATATACTATCCATCATAAGCGGGTAAATAAAGGGGAGAAAAATGTAGGGTTGGAAGACATACACATTATTACACTTTTGCCCTCGTGCAAAAGAGTACGAATGAATGTCCTAGCCAATTACCGAGTTAACTAACTATTACAAACCAAATGAAATAAATTAACTACACAAGCTAATTATTACAGATTTGAAATTAACTAATTAATTACAACATAAGATAAATTAACTAAGCTATTACAAAATTCTAGGGAAGTAACTCACTAATTAATTTAACGCTAATTAAGCCCGAGCAGCGGTTTAAAGAACCATGCATGCCAATGCAATCGTCCTCCAGGAAACGCCTTTGTTTTGCTGCCAGAACTATTCTGTCTGTAGAAAATGCCTCTATTTTGCCACTACTTCTGCTCTGTTTTGTAGGAAAATGAACACTGCCTGGCTGAAAAAGATGGTTGGCCGAATAAAAGTGGACGGCCGACCACTATTGTTGGTATTGCCCTGCTGCAGCAGAAAAAGAACAGAGCAAAAACAGAGTGTTTCCAAGAGATGTCTATCCACCCTGCCTCTCCTTCTCATTAAATAGATCAAAGTAGGGGTAGGCTTGATGCACAAGCCATCAATCGATGCAAACTCATTGCATGATGACTTATGGACCAAGGGACACAATCTCAATAAATAATGATGAAGACACACAAAAACCTCTCACTATCATGGCTTTGATCAAGGGAAGTGGTTAACCTTGGAACCTTGAACCATTTTAATCACTAACAAGTACGAAATGACTCAAGACTTAATCGATTCAATTAACGTCCAATTGAACCCAAGTTGATTTTATTATCTTGCTTCATTTTAGCCCTAATTTTATTACTCCATTTAATTACCTTTCCATTCATTAATTGATTGAGTCCAAAAATAAAGATTAAGTCCACTAATGAAGAAAAGTGTCAAACAAAAGTTTGTTTTGGGCATGAGAGATATGTCATGCCATTGGTAATGAATCTCTGAAGAGATTAAACCATTAAGCACAACAATCTCTATCCCAAGCTTAGATAATCAATCGGTTGAAATGACTCTCAAAATAAAGAAAAAGCCAAGAAAAGAAGGAGGTTGTAGAGGTGAACACAAGTATGGAAAGCACTAAATAAATGCTATCAACTCAAATAGGTTTGGTGGCTAAGGCCTAAACCACCAAACCTATGAGGACCATTACACTACAACCATGCTATACAAAGCATAAATGAAATAAACAACCTAAAACGGTCCTAAAATAGCTAAAAATAGTGCTGGAATTGATATGGAAAAGCTTGAAAAAGTTAGCTAAAACAATGGAAAAATTAAGCTAGTAAACAAGCATAATGAGGGGTGGCTAACCCCTTCACTTTTGGGACTTCAAAATCACATTTTTAGCCTCTGAAAAACAGTGGTAAAAAGTTGGAAAAGAGTTGAGAAAGAATGGGAAACACAAGGGCAAAAACTTAGAGAACAAGGTTCAAAGAAGAGTGCTTAACCTCTCCACCTTTAGTAGCTTTAAACCACAAGTTTTAGCCCATAAAAATAGTGTAAAAACAGCCCAAAAATAGCAAGAAAAGATAGAGGAGAAGTAGTGTAAAGATAGTCAAAATTATACCTCTTAAAGATGAGTAACTCTTTTGTTCACAAACCACAAGGCTTTCACTCTCAAGGGCTAAGATTTGAGCTCAAGAACGTCAGCAAGAAGAACCAAATTTTTGGTTTAGAAAGTGGAGAGAGAGAGTGTGTAGGTTGCAAGATAGAGAGAGAGAGAGAGAGAGAGAGAGAGAGAGTGCTATGCAAGTTTTGGAGCTTTTGTAAATTTTTCTAACCTAATTTCAAGAGGAGAGGTCATATATATATAGAAAAACATGTTACTCAGTCGGAAATATCTATATAGATACAGATGGTGTAGTGTATGCACCTGTGGAGACAACTAGCACAGTTGGCAAGAAAATATCTGTTTTGACACAAGTGGCCGGTAGGCCACTAAAGGGGACGGCCGTACACTAATTTGTGGGCGGGCGGCCACTAGTTTGGCTTGTGGAGACACTTGGATGGCCAATCCACTCTCAAAATGGCCTAATTTTCACAACTAGCCAGCCGTACACTATTAGTGGCCGGTTGGCCACAAAAAATTACTCTCAAGCCTGACTTCAAACGGACATATCTCCCTCATCCGGACTCGGTTTTAAGTGATTCTTAAGTCTAAATTGAAGCGTCAGAAGTTTAATTTCCAATGGTGGCAGCCTCTATCTAAATTCTAAGTGTACAAAGAGATATGCCTATTTTAGTGAAGGCAGCTCATTTATATCTTAACAGATTTTCTTCCCTCCCCTCCTATTTCCTCAAACTCCAAACCTATAAATAAGAGTTTTAAATATTTTTCAAAGAGTTCATATCCTTTTGATTTATTTCCACTTTGTTTTTTCTCAGTTTATCGAAAAGTGCAATATTTTAAATGAAATGCGAGTCTCGGAACAGCGTAGAAACATTTAAAAAAATATTTTTGGAAAATAGGATTTTAAGGTCTAAAATAATTTTGGTCTAAAATAGTTTTGGTAAAAAATGGGTGTAAGGTTGGGATTTAGAAACTCTTCTTGTTAAAGAAATCAAACGTTTTTACAGCGTAACTTTCATCATCGAGTGATCAACCTGAGGCGCCCAAGTCTTAAGGACGATCAAAAATGTGGTGTCTACACATTGGGTTCTTGAGGTGGAGCTATCGTCTGGTTGTCGATGAGATTCTGAACCTCATGACGAAGGTGATAGCAACAATCAGTGCCATGACTGCACTACTGATGGTACGTACAGTATTTAGTGGGGTTATGTCTAGTAGGGAGTGTGTCAGGAAGAGGCTAGAGATCAAGGGGTTTGAGATACCCTTTTTCCATCAGGACTTCTAGTGTGTGGGTTAGGCTCATATGGAGGGGGGTGAAAGTTCTACCTTGAGCTCGGGTTGGGTCGGCTGTTTGTGGATTGGTATTGGCAAAAGGGTTGGCAATTTTGGGATTGGTGGCAACAATATTGATTTCAGTGGGTTTGGGAATAATGTTGTTGCTAGCATTGGTACTCCTAGAAAACACCATTCTTGTTGGTTCGCTCGTTATCGGAATAATCCCTTTGTTAAATGCACTCTCAATCTATATCCCTAATTCATGTAAAGCAGCGAAGGTAAATAGTAGTGTGACTATCATCCTCTGTAACATGTCTAGTTCAAGGTTCTGAACTACCAAGCGAACATGTTCCCTCTCTGAAGGCTTGTTTTTCATTTGGGCTGTCTTTGCCCTCCATCTAGTAATGCAGTCGATGAAGGGTTTTTCGGGATTCTGAGAAGTTGTCTCTAGCTCGCTAATTGTCACCTTTATCTGAGTGTTGTCGGAATACCGATCAACAAATCCCTCAGCTAATTTTCTCCAATTATGCTTGGTCGAGTCCTCTAGTTTGGCATACCAGGTGGCTACCGCTTCTGATAGAGTCCTCCCAAACAATGACAGTTTATGAGCCCACGTCAAGCCCATTGGTTTCAAGACATCTAAAAGAGACGGATGTGGACAATCGAATCTTCGCTTCCATCAAATCTATCAATGTGTGGCATTTTGAACTTATCTGGCAATCTTACAGAAACCTTAGTATAACCGTTTTCAATGTCCGGGATGGAATTGAAGCCTTGAGATTTCTTAAGCATCTTCTCTAGCTTAGCGATTTTTATCGTGGCAGGATCAATGTCATTGATGTCGAAAGGAAGAAGCCCTTCGTGAGGCTGTGCCGGAGGCCTGAAAGCTTGAGCTTATGCTAACACCTCTTGGGAATCCGGGACTTGGAGATTTTCAACTAGCGGAGATGGATCGAGGTTCGGCAGGATAGCTGGGACTGGATGTATGGTAGATGCCCCAGATAGGCGTTGCATTTCAGTAATGGTCTTATCCTGTACAAAAATTCTCTGGTTTAGTGTATCCATGGTTTTTTGAAAGGCATGGCCACAACTTCTTCTGGACTCTATGCCATCACGGGTTTGTTGAGTTGGCAATTGGGGAAATGGATGGGTGTAACCTGAGAGCTGACTAACAAGGATTTCAACCCGGTTATGCTTGACGTATCTAAACTGGATTAGTTTAGATGGGTTTGACTAGATTTGGGGCTTTTTAGAATGGGTCTTTTGGCATTGGATGGATCTTTTCTGAGCTGGCCTTTAGGGATCAGATAGACTGGACCTTTGCTGAGTGGGTTTTTTTCCTGGGATTGGATAGTTTGTAATGGGTTAAGGCTTTCCGGGTTAGATTGAGTTGGGCCTTTGTTGAATTGGGTACTGCTCTTTCTTTGGCTCAGACAAACCTAGCATTAAAAAAAAATGCCCCATCAGATCAGGATACTGGGTATGCTAATCAAAAAAGAAACAAGATACAACTTTTGGCCCTAGTTCTGGTCTTGATGAAAATTCACCCATATCAAAAACAAACCCCTAGATTTTGACCCAAATTCTGATTCTGATATGACCCTCAAGTTTGAAAAGAATCACCTCAAGATTAAAACTCTCAAAGGATTGCAACACACATTTCTAAAGATTTCTCATTTTGCACAAAAGGCATTCAAAACACCCTTATGAGAGGTTAGGGTTTCTTTGTCCTAGCTTTGGAGTGATCTACAGCTTTACTATTCAAACAAGTGATATCACAACATCCTAAAAAATGGGAGAGCATCATGTCCTAGTTTGAAAGGTCACTAGAGCTTGCTACATGCACTAGGCCAATTGGTTAAAAGGGTACCTCAGCAAGATTACCTAATATACCTCTCACACCTAACAATGGAAAGTGAAAGGAGGATCAAGCGATACAGTGGTAACCCAGATCTAAGGGTTATGTTCCCAACGTGACATTGCCTACGTCCGACCAGCCTTTTGGTAAGCTTTTGGCAAGCCGTCCAAGATATCAAATGGTAAACACAGTGACTTTAAAAGCACCATGCAAATGCAATGCAAAGAAGATATATATGTAGATAAAAGTTCACATTTGAAGTTCAAGTCAAGTTTTCTAATATCCCTAGCAGAGTCGCCAAAAACTGTAGCAGGTTTAGTCTCCTTGGGTACGATAGCCTTACAGTTCAGACTCCCGTGGTTCTGAATCTAATTTCACAAGTGCAATGTAAAACAGAAAAACAAATGAGAGTCCAAATTCGTCAAATCTTAGAAAATCCATTAATTATTAGAGATGCCAAAAATGGACTACATTGCCAAATTTCAAAGTCGCTACCTAAATATTTTTGGAAAATTTAAGAAATCCGCGACTCGTGCCAAAGGTCACTTGTCCATCATAACCAAAGTGTCTCGGCTCAGGAACTTAGGTATGAGAGGGGAAAGTCATGAATTGAGCGCCTCACTCACCCGATCAAAGATTGGCCTCTACTAATCATGATGTGAATTTTATCAACATTATATGCTCTTGTTCTGATTTTATTATGCTAACTTATTATGTGAGACACACAAGTATAGACTGTTTCACTTGCTTTGGAAATGATTTGATTTTATGTGATTTTTGAAAGAGTTTTGAGTGCACACAACTCAAAAGGAAAGAAATGAGCTCATACATACATTTGATCAAAATCATCCCCAGTGCAAGTAAAATAACTTTCATCCACATGCATTCAAACAGTTTATTTCAAGCAAGCACGTAGCCTCATGGTAAGATGTTAATCATGGCAACAATCACATACAAGAATATGCTAAAGTCGAAAATGCTCACCTAGTACTCTGAGATACGGCAAAGAAAAAGAAAGCAATTAGAAAAATGCATGACCCTAACAATGCATATAACTAATGCAACACATATAAGAATGCAACTACTAGGTTCAGATTATTAATGTGTCATATGGATTAACTCAAAGCATGCAGTAACACATGTATTCAAGCAAGTAGGAAATGACAATAATATTCAAAAATGATGAACCGAACCTTTATGCGTGCAAAAATGGATACAAAGCATGGCAATGATATGAAACGAAAACATGATACTATATGGAACAACGGTAAGCATGTAAATAAAAGGGAGAAAGAAATGGAGGTTGGAAGACATACAAATATTACACATTACACATTTGCTTTCGCACAAAAGGGTCTGAATGTCCTAATCAACTAATTATTACAAACCCAAATGAATGAACACATTTGAATGAAAGCAACTAATTAATTGCAAATACTAATCTAAAGGAATTAAACAAAAGACGGGGAATCGCATGTACACATCCAAGAACATCCTTTGGAAACCTCTTTGTTTGCTACTAGGAAATAGTTTTGTTTTGGACTCAAGATCTGCTTTGTTCTTCCAACAATAGTTTGCTGTTTGCACACTCTGAAGCCTGGTCGACCCACAATGAGGCCCGATTGAATCTAATTAAAAACGGTCGTGCCTTAGTTTGGCTTGCTGAAAAACCACCACTGCAATACAAAATGTCTGGCCGGCTGGCCTGATGAGATAGTCGGTCGTACAGAGTAATGGCCGGCTGTCCACTGATTTTGGGGAATATCCTGTTGCAATAGAACTGAAACAGAACAAGACAGAGGGTTTCAAAAAGTTGTTCATCCTTTCTACTCCCTCCTGTCATGAGGATTTTCAAGGAAGGAGTAGGTTTGCTTCCCAAATCATCAATCATTGCAAATTTGTTACATGATGATTTTTGAAAGCAAAAGGAAAAGACTTGGCTAAACACATAAAAAAGTGCTATGCTCCTTATCTCTTTCATATCATGAAATTTGTCAAGGAAGAAGTAGGCATACTTCATTCACAAATCGTCAAGTCACAAGATAGTACATGATGATCATAGAGCAACCAAAATTAACAAAAGTAACAACTCAAAAAGTGTTGTCAACTCATCTCTCTACTCATTGAATAAGGATGAAACATCCCTTTCTATGCTTCAAAGTGGAATTAAGAAAGAGTTTTCAACACTTCTCAAGAACGAGCTCTTTAGGAGCAACAAAGCAAGTAGGAAAAAAAAGACACAAAGCAAGCTATCTATCAAAGCTTAAACACATAACTTGCCAAAGTTGTTGACAACTCCTCTTTTTCATGGAACAAGGATGAGACATCCATTTCCATGTTTCAAAAATGACCGATAAGAGAGTTTTTCAGTACTTTGAACACAGAAGCTACTACCTAGCTTCAAGGTGGGAAACAAGAATATGAAAGAAAGAAATTTACACCAGTCAAGCAAACTTGTGGCTGGGTAGCTAAGCCTAAGCTCTAATCCTCCCATGACCACAAGGTTCCAAGTAAAGCTACAACAAGGTAAAGACGATCAACACAACGGATTGGCCACTATATCGTAAACATGCCAAATCTGAGAGGACTTACAACAACACAAATATGATATTCAAAGCATAGGAAGTAAGAGAACAAGTAATGGGGAGGACTAGGACCTTTTTATAAGCCCATATTCATTTAATATCACATAAAAACAACCTAAAACAGTGCTAAAAGGGACTGAAATTGAACCAAAAGAAATGAAAAGAAAGTAAAAAAAAAAAAAAAAAAAATGAAAGAAAGCAAATGATATATAACTAGTGAGCTAGCCAATGGAAAGATGGCTAGCTCACCTACTTTTAACAAAGTTTTAATCACATTTTAAGTTTAAAAACAACTTTGAAATCAATATGAAAGTATAAGAAAAAGGGAAAGAAAAGATGGTTGAAGAGTTCAAAGATCACCTCTTGAAAGAGAAGATGTTCTTCTTAGTTAGAAACCAAGCACTCTCAAGGAGCTGAAATTGTGTTCAAGAATCTCAGCAAAGGCTTCAAGTTTAAGCTTGTAAGGTGTATGTGTTGTGTATCTGTATTGCAAGATGGTAGAGAAGATGGTTGGGCAAGCTATAGGCTCTTAGAGAATTTTTCTAACCCCAAACCATGGGGGGGGTCTTGTATTTATAGAAAAATAGCTTCTCACGTCGAAAATATCTGCAAAGGGACAGCTGGTCCAAAGCATGTGATGAGAGCAACTGGCAGCTGTCAAAATATCTACTACGTTGAACATGGCCGGTCGGTCATGAGGATATACGGTCAGCCCAAAAAAGTGGCCTGCCAATCATTTTTTGTCTGGCCGAGCCCAAATACCCACGACCAGGTCTAAATTTTGAAAAGAGGGTTTTTTTAAGGGTCTAAAACATTTTGGTCAAAATGGGGTGTAATGTTGGGATTAGAAGCTTAAAGCTGCATTCTTTTGCTGAAGATTTGAAAGATTACACAACGTAACATTTCATCATCGAGTGTTTAGAGTGAGGCGCCCAAGTCTTAAGGGCGGTTAAAATAGGATGTCTACACCAGACTAGAATTACCACATGCATGAGAGAAGTCTTTGAAAACAACTTCAAAACTCCATGAAATGCACATGCATGCATGAATTAGTTCTCGATTCCATTCTTTAAGCTCAATTCCCATGCTAATTCATCTATTTCACTGGATTTCATGTACTTAACAACTCAATTACATAATTAAAGGGTTGAAGTCTTACCTTTAAGTCTTAATTTGCAAGAATTCCAAGTTGTTCTCCCCAACTTTCAACTCTCTAGCTTAAGTTCAAGCTAATTCCTCAATCTCTTTCTTTTTGGTCTTAATCTTTAGTGCTCTCTCTCTCTCTCTCTCTCTCTCACGTTTATATTGAATACAAAAATGATGAAGTGTATGAGGTGTCTAGAACTCATGTTGGCCTTATACAGACCTAATTAATCTTATACTAATTAATTAACATTAGTATTAATTAATTTATTCTAATTATTTGGGTTTGAATTAGATTTTAATTAACCCTACCATAAATTTCTAAAATTCCAATTACACATTAACCTAGCCAATTTCGTGATCCGATACCGATAAGGCTTTCAATTTGCATACCGAAATAAAAACACAAACAGATATCCCTACCATGAGCAGATATAAACACAATTAACACATAGCACATGCAATTAACTCAGAATTTCATCTTAATTACTGATTAAGTATTCTTAAGTAAGGTTTAGTAGCTAATTAGAGGTCGGGATTGTTACATTTATAATCATGTTTTGAAAACTATAATCAAACATAGGGTTAGAATATGAGGGTGGAATCATGATTCTAGAATGGAACCAAACATAGTCTAGGTTTTCTTTAACCTTTGAAGCCAAGATAGGGTGGTTGATTTAAGTTTGATCTTGATAAAATTTCAGCAAGTTGTTCATGAAAGTAAGCTCTACGCTTTGGTCGAAACTAATCTTGTCAAAACTCTCTTGGATTGGTAGTTTGAGATATCCACTTTGGGGAGATCTAAACTTTATTTTTTATTGATTTTATTGAAACTCACTATTATGGTAATGATATAAATATTGTTCGTGATCCAAGAATATTATCTTGATGATTAGAGATGATATCTTGTAACCCCATTATTTTAGAGTGGAAGTTGATTTGGAGTTGGACCCATGAATGTAGGCATTTTGACAGAACCACATAAATTTAGTATTTTGCGATTGTATTGTTGCCTTTAACTTCAACCATATTATTGCTTATTGTTTGTGATTTGTTGCGTATTTTTTAATTACACAAGGCGAGAAAAATATAGGAGTTGCCCCAATAGATTGTTCATTCTTTTCTTATTTCTTTTTTTGTAAATGTATAATTTATTACACATGTATCTTCAAATTTGTAATAAATAATGATGAGTTATAGTTTCAAGTGTCCATTTTTCTTCCATTAACTTGTGTTCTGGTTGATTGGTTCATATATCTTCCAATCACATTACACGGTTGATATTTTTACGAAAAATGAAAGTTGTACATAATTAAAATATAAAAATTATATAAAAAAGTATAATAGGTTGCTGAGATTGATTTTTTAAGTGTTGTGTAAATTATTATTTTTTTTTTTTTGAGAAATGTATAATTTATCACACATGTATCTTCAACTTTGTAATAAATAATGACGAGTTCGAGTTTCAAGTGTCCATTTTTCTTCCAGTAACTGACGTTCTAGTTGATTGGTTCATATATCTTCCAATCACATTACACGGTTGATATTTTTTTGAGAAATGAAAATTGTATAGAATTGAAATATAAAAATCACATAAAAAGTATATGTGACTGAGATTTATTTTAAATGTTATGTAAATTATATTTAAAATAAATGTAAATTACACAGTAGACTTTTTTAAATGAATACTACATAGTATACTTTTTTGTGTATATTTTAATGTTTTTAATTTTGTGCATAATCGAATTTTAGAGTTTAAACTCAAACAATTATAGTTGAAACGGGGGAGGAAAAAATGATAGCAAAATTACTATTCATATGAAGTTACTATTACAAAATATATATCACATTTCTTGTTATATAAAATATTTAGAATCATAAAATCGATAAGACCAATCAAAAAATTAATTTTTTTAAATTAAAAAAAATCCAAAAAATGAAAAATAAGTAAAAATTATAAGATTTTTTTAATACTTATTTTGACTTTTTGAATCTTTTAAAAATAACCTATCATCCGTGCTATACTTGGGATAATTATAAATATTTATATTTGTTTTAGATTTTTTTTAATATATAAATTATTTTTTTAAAAATTTTTTATAAAAATAATTTAATAATCTTATCACCAACCATAGTGTATGAAAGAAGTTGAAAAGGATACTGCAGTTACTATACACGGATTGTATCTATAATTATTTGTATGAGGGGATTTTAAATGCTGATTAGGAGATTTTGACCAAATCAATAAATGCAAGCATGTGGAAAGACATATGGATTGAAAAAAGTTAATAAATGCTAATCAGGAGATTTTGACCAAATCAATAAATGCAGAGTTTTTTTTTTTTAATAAAAAATTTAGAAAATTCATATTGGGATATTGAAGCTCCCACAGGCTTTGGGGTTAAAAACTCCATTTTCCTTAATATATAATACTAGCATATCACCCGTGTTATGCATAGATTGTGTTTATAATTATCTATATATGTGAATTGCGATTTTTAAATGTCTTTTTTTTTTTAAATGCCTTCTTTTTTTCCTTTTTTTATATTATATTAAAGTTTAATATTTTGATAATAATCATATATGTTAGACTTTTCAAGAAATTAAATGTCCTTTTTTTTATTATATTATATTAAATTTTAATATTTTGATAATAATCATATGTATTGGACTTTTTAAGAATTTTTTTTTATACTTGTTCTTAATGCATTAAAGTATGATTATGAGGGATAATAATCATATGTATTAGAACTTTTCAAGGAATTCATATGTGTTGGATTTCAAAGAATTTTTTTTGTGCTTGTTCTTAATGCATTGAAGTGTTATTATGAGGGTAAGACTTGGGGGTTGGGAGAAGTTAATAAATGCTAAGGTTTTTTTTTAAAATTAAAAAATTAAAAAATTTAGATTGAAAGATTGGAACTTTCACAAGACTTGAGATTAAAAATCCCATTTTACTTAATATATAGTATAGATATTTTACGTTCTAGATTTGTTTACGCAAGTAGCGCAAGATTGAACAGAAAAAAGAAAATAAAAAAAGAACAAGGCTACAGACCTCCAGTCAGGGTCCAACCCCCAGTGACGTGGCGCGGCCTCATTGGCTGAAAAAAAATAAAATAATAATAATAATTTTTTTTTTCACCCAATCAGGGCCTTACACGCACGACCCCCCAGCACCCCACTAGAGTCGGAGGCATTTTCCATAAAAAAAATATTTAACATAATTTAAAAAAGTTTTGACTCTAAAAGTTCCCAAATAATCTCCTACTTTACCCAAAATATGAAATAGAAGGGTTGGATAGTGTGAGTCGAATCCTCTAGTAGCAAAGCAACAGTGAAAAACTCGTCTAGTTTTGAAATTCCATTTTCGCGCCTTCGCAGGATCGGAATTGAGAATTCCTTTCTTTG